>JAOBRD020820490.1:0-13335 GCA_027575215.2 Hydrozoanthus sils
CGTTTCGTCTTCTCTTGTGGAAGGCTTCATCAGAATGCTGATGAAGCCTTCAACAAGAGAAGACGGAAACGTCATTT
The DNA here is from genome assembly GCA_027575215.2 of Hydrozoanthus sils. Lineage (NCBI taxonomy): Eukaryota > Metazoa > Cnidaria > Anthozoa > Zoantharia > Hydrozoanthidae > Hydrozoanthus > Hydrozoanthus sils. Next base: position 78 of record JAOBRD020820490.1, read on the forward strand.
TATAAAAAAATTTTAACGCGTGTAAACCGTAAAACTTTTTAGAGATTTTAACTTTTTAAAAGTACTTTGATTGGAAAGGAAACTACATTTACAAAAATAACTTATTGCAAGGTATTATTTTCTTCCTGCGTTTTGAAACTCAGTGGAACTGAAGACAAAACTGAATGTAAAGACTTTATAACACTTCTTCCAGTCAAACTACTATTGAGTAGTCGGACTGAAATAAAAATGCGTCTGTTTTGGAGTCTAGAACTTTGTTTCAGTTCGTGTCTTTTCCAGCTAAAACCTTGAAAGTTCACGTGATACATTTTTCCAAATGATTGCCACCATCAGTGCAACGCACGCTCGTTCGCCATTTTGGGTCTTGAACGCATGCGTAGAAACGCTGTAGTTTCGAAATTTGCATCATGAAAAGATGGCGGATAAAGGATCGAGATCTCACAACCGCCATGGAAGTGTGGTACGAATCGGGAACTACAGCATTGAAAAAACAATCGGCAAGGGGAATTTTGCAGTTGTTAAACTGGCAACGCATTGTATCACAAAATCAAAGGTTAGAATACCTGAAACCGAATTGTGTTTCCAAAGCGAGCGATATTTTGTGTTGTCTGAATCTCCGGAGTATCACAACTTGAAAGTTGACAGGCTACTGGCAGAAGAAGTTGTTTACAAGTCTACTTTCCAGTTTACTCCCTGGTTTATTATTGAAATTAATTTCAAGCCATTTTTTTTCTTGATTTGGTTTTGCTTTGTTCGTCTTTAAATGTTGTGAAAACTAAATGTTAGAACTCGTAATTTCGAACAAGAAATTATTAAACTCATTTTTATTCTAGGTTGCTGTCAAAATTATTGATAAGAGCCAGCTGGACGAAGATAACTTGAAGAAAGTTTTCCGTGAAGTTCAAGTTATGAAACTACTGGATCATCCACATATCGTCAAACTTTACCAGGTTAGTGTGTTGGCGTTGGAACGTCAGTACTTTTGTCCATCAATGTTTCAGAGATATACAAGTCCAATCTCCAATGGTCTGCGAATTTTGAACGGCGTGTGACCGCATCAGACGAAATTTTGTTTTTGTTTTGCGTTTCATTGCTTTGTGTGGAATTTTCATAATGTTTTATGCGTTTGTTTGGGGTACAAGAGATGTAAAACAAGGAAAGCAATAGCCTAAAATTTTACAGTGTGACGGTATTAAGTGCAAGGTGGCTAGGAGATATTGAAAGCTCCTTATGTATATATATATATATGTATATATCTATGAACTTTTGCCGGTGGTTTGTAAACTGGAGAAGCAGTCTGTTATATTGTTGAAAGTATATTTTATATCACGGGTAATGCTTTAGAAAATAAAAAGACGCCACGTACTAAGAAGTAGATTATTTTGGAATCAAGTGGCGTAAAAACGACCTCGGACCTCACTTATCTGCATTTTCTTTGAGTTTGATTTAAGATTTTCTCCCAGTTTTTTTGAAAGGAGACAGTGTTTCTTCCTGTTTTTGTTGTCTCTCGAGCTCTTATTTCCACTCTCTAAGTGAACGTACTGCTTTCTCTTTAACTCGTCGATTCGTTTGAAAACGAAAAACGCTTTTTCACTTTTTATGGTAACAAATTGTTTCGTTTCAAAAATTACAAGGTATATTAGAATTTGAATGAACTTTATTTTGTTTAGATCTCTAATAAACTGTATTCCGTGTCACGATATTCTTTTTTACTAAAAGAATATGCTGGTGCGGGTGAAAGTCAACTGCATTTTGCTAACTGACACTTGGTTGTGGTTATGTGAATATCGCAGAGTCAAAATTATAGAGGTTTTGATAACTTTTCATGCGTTAAGTTAGTTTGCACAACAATTTATTCAAGGTCTGATCACGAACAAAATTGAGTCGAAGTCAAATGTATGTCTGATAGCTGTCACATTTGGTTCATAACTGTCACTTTTAAACCAACACATTTCTTTTCCGACTACGAGCAGCAGTAAACTGTCACATATGCGTGAACTGTTTTTAGAATAATACAGCACTCCACGGTGTTCGATATCCGCAAGTAAACGAAACTTCAGGATGTAAACAGACGTAATTGCTGAAAAAACAAGGGCGCATAGCAATATTGATCCAAAGCTCGAATTTTATACACTCTTTGAATCGACTAAAACTCAACAAATTCTTACTCGATCTACTGTTCGCTCTTGCATTCAGTCGGTAGAAGGCTTCATGTGGCGTATCTTTGTTTCCATTAATGGCAGTCTTCATCAAAACGACATTGTTAACAATAGCTGCTGCTGTGGTTTGAACTTTCAAAGAAAGTCTTGTTTGAGTGAAAAAGACAAAACTAGGGTCACTATTAAATTGGCCTCTTTGAGGTCACTTGTCATGTTCTATGTTACATATCTGCTAAGCGTTCGCCTGTTTATTTGAAAATAACTTCACGCTGTTTCTGTCTTTAGAAGGAATCCTTGTGACGAACTTCAGTCCTTAATTGGTTTAATTACGTTTTGAAGTGATCCTTGATTTTTCTCTGTCGGTTGGGAGGCAGGTTTAGTTGAGCCTATTTGCTCAGTGAATGTGCTAAGATGTTTAAAAAGCAAATGACCTTTCGCAGTACCGCAAACGTTGAATTGATATTTACACCTATTGAGGCCTTTTTTCACTGTGTGTGAGCTACTTAAGGTGTGTTAAGTATTATGTGTTTTGGAAAGACAAAGGAATGATGTTTACTGTTTAATTGAATGAATGGTCTCCTGGATAGGAAAACAATGCTAGTAATTATTGTTTTAGACAATACTGGTCACAATTTTTATAAATCTCAGTTTTATACTGTTAACTAGCTACTCATCTGATTATCTTGATTTTAATCTTAACTAGTCCAACAGCAAATCCGTTATTTTAAAAGTTCATAGACAGTCAAGAGTTGCAAAACTTTATTGATGAAAAATAAGTAGTCTAAAAGTCTACTAGCAGGTACATTTATGTCTGGGACAACTAATAGCTATCTTCTGTCTCTCATAGAAGCACAGTGATTGTGTGGTATTACCGCAGGCTGTGTTATATGTATTTATACTTAACATTTTATACCAAATAATTTGATAGTACAATGTGTGCCACCCTACAAGCTCAAAATTTGTCACTCATTATCTTGGGCCAAAAGGCAAATGGTGTCTTGTTCAATAACAGGAACCTAAGGATAAATTTTAGTGATAAATAAAGCTGTTCAAACAAACAAACATGAAGGAAGTAATACATCTCTCATTGTTCTGGTTTTTCAACAAGATTATGAAAAGTGCTCTAATTGAAGAGCTCTTTGACAACGAAGTGCACTCGTTATCAAAGGAGGAAACTTTCAAAATTTTATTGATTTCTTCAGTTTTTGAGAGATGGTAGCTAGTTTAAACCAACTGATTTGGTAGTTTAATACTAAAAATTGTTACTCCCTCGCAGGGGAATAATGTTAGAATTATGTTCAAAGCTTTAACTTGAACTATATGTATATCCACCACTATTTTGCTCACACTCCCTAATTTGGGGGATAATTGTATTGTGTATGAGCAAATTAATCATCCAACTTTCATTGTGGAGTATAAGCCAGATATTTTACCAAATTGTGTAGTACTTAACTGGATGAACCTGAAGGTTTAGTCTTGGCAACATTAACTTTCTAATAAAAGATTTGCCTGCCAGATTTTTTTTAAAGGAGATGGATTGTGAGTTGAAAACTTATTGCAAATTTTCTGTTGATACAACATCAACCAACAAGTTCAGCTTTTTGGTGTGCCTTCATTTATTTCTTAATGATGCAGTTTCATAAAACCTATGTACACATTTGAATGAAAAATATTTGTCATTCATCACAGGGTTCATTTTTCAATAAACTTATTCACTATTCCAAAATCAAAGAACTTTCATTTGAGATTCAACAAAATTGGCACATGATGAATTTTAATTCTTAATTCTCCTTTGATTTTTTTAGATGTGTTATCTTTCTCTGCATCCTTAAATTCCAAAGAAATTATAGTAAACAGTTTGTCAGTTTCACAATCTTTGGTGTTGCATGCTCCGACATTCTTTTAGAAAATTGAGTAAGCAAAGATCAAGTTAAGGGTTTTGTCAAGGGATCATATATTAACTTAAAGATAAATATTTTGGAACTCAATTAACAGACACTCACCTAATCCAGGCGCTGGGTAATGTAGACAGTGGACCCTTTTTCTTGCCCCATCATTATCATCATCATCAACTTTGCATCAACATGATCCACTACATGTGTGTTAGTTGTTGCATGGATGCCACAGCTCCACTTTTATTCTGTCGTGTGTATCATTGACTTTGAGGTCAGAGAGCATCATGTCATCATTAACACTTTGAGTCCAGGTTTGGAGAGGTCTGCCCCTCTTTATACATAAGACTGATTCACTCAAAAGACAGGTGATCTTGTTGATATACTCAGCACTATGTATATCATGCCAAAACCAGTTCAGGCATCTATAGCAAAGAGCTTAAAGCTAAGGCTAAATCCTTTCTTGAGCCTAAAGAGGTTCATAAGGCCGGCGCTTATCTCCTGTTTCTGTAATGTTAAGTGGATGAGAGTCTTTGACATCCCCTGGACAGGACACTAATCCATCACAGGTTAGCCTCCAGCAGAACTGGTACTCATTTATACAGCTGAGTCGACTGGAACAAAGTCAGGTAAAGCATCTTGTTCAAGGACACAACACAGTAATCTGACTAGGGCTTGAACTCGCAATCCTAGGATTACAAGTCGAACACACTAACCATTCAACCACTGTGCCACTGACAGCACAGAGTCACTTCCAAATTTACTAGGGTCAGGTTCTTGTATAGAGCATCCAGTCTGCCTCTCTGTGGCACATCAGTTGCAACATTGCTTACACCAGGACTGCGGAGTTTATATTTGGCATTGGTGGGGCTAAGCTCACTTGTAACATGTGGGCACGAGTGTCAAACGTTCTAGATATCAACTTCAAAGATTGCAAGAAGTGCATTTTTTGCCATCTATTTATTACAAGAAGTACATGCTTCACATAATTATTAGTGGAGATATAGACCCATAGCTCCATGATCCCTGTTGCAAAGGCCAGAACTTACTTCAATCTGTGAATCATAATGCTTCTGTCTTCCCCAAGTTTGTCACTTACAAGGCCTTGCATGATATAAAGCAGTGGCAACAGCTCCCTGAATTTAGACCTTGTAACTCATTTTGGCTAGTATGTGCTTTTCACTGCATTTACTGCAGATTTCCAGTTCTTGAGTTTTTGATTACATAAAAATTAAAATTTTTTTGTCTGAAGGTTATCTCCTTATATTGCCACTAGTTTTTCTGTCTCGTATTGTGGTATTAGCATGATACATCAAAGTTATTTTGATCCAATTTTAACAGGTGGGTGTGAATGATGACTGGGCCCTATTCTGTGCAGGCACAAGACTTCTTCTTTCCTTTCCCCATTCCCATTCAGCACTCTAGGAGAGCCTGTTCACAGGCAAGGGGGTCAGGAACTTGTGTATTACCCATATTGTTTATTGGGTTGCTTCAGAGGTCAACGAATGATGCTCCACTATAATTGCATAGTGCAGATGAATTAAGTGTGCTTGTGACTGCTTGTATGTGCAGATGTCTGGTTCATTAATTGGTTTTTGACAACTATAGGACCACAAATTTCTGTTTAATTCAAAGAACAATTATCAAATCAACAGTTCTTGAAGTTAGAAGTTAAAAATTCAATTTTTTATGACAGTTGGGTATTGCAGGGGTCAAAATAACTGCCAGACATTGGACAGTGTCCGGCAAATATTGGTAATTGTTGCACAGAAAATTATAAGTGCCAAACATTATGTCCTGTAGTTTTCACAAAGTATCATTTGTTTGCAACATAAGTAATCTCATTTTTTCCCCAGCAGACCAAAGCAAGATAAGCACTGGCCCTCAGCACATGGGCAATTCTTTTTTGGCATTTATGGAGTTGTAAAATATAGTTCCTTGATATTTCTCTCTCACACATTTACATGCGTTTGACAATTAGTAAACTGTCAGATTCGGCAGCCGATTACCCCTGGCATTTGGGTGTCAAAAACTCTAACTGCTACATTAAACCCTTGAACAAACTCTGGGTTTGCAAAGTCATAGATAAAATATAAACTTAACAAAAAGGCAGTTGGAGGCTTCACTATAGCCTCTGAAAAAGCACTGAGTGAAGGTCTCAAAATGACATAAGCATTCCAAATGAATGCCATAACAGACAAAAAAAGCATGAAAGCTAATTTTTATCTGCACAATACAATCATCATGAAATAAAAAGGTTAGGAGCAAAAAGACTAATATTGATGGCTAAACTAAACTAGGATTGTAAATAGCTGTATAAACGTCATGTATTTGGGCTTACAAAATTAATCAAGTGCGACAAGAAAGTGGTGTGATTGGGCAAAATTCGAAACTTTACAGAAATAAATAAGATTCTTCTCTTGATATAATATTCGATTTTAATGATGGTATGAAATAGTTGAAAATTGCATCACTAATAATTATGTGACCGGGTCCTATGTTGTTGACCTATTGACCTGATACAAACATGGCTAATCAACAAATTTTAATTGCAAAAAGGAAACTGTTGATAATAAATTTATATGCCTGAATGAATTGCATTTTTAAAACCCGCAATGTAAGTTGAGTTATTATATTTGGATATAGGATATGTTCTATATATTTCACAGTACTATTACAGATAAATGGCCGTCAGGATTTTGAAAATGACTGGTGTATTTTGTGAAGTGTCCAACATTTTGACCAGTATTGATAAAAAAAATTTATTGACCCCTAGTGTTGTGTCTTGTTGCTATGATTCTCTGCTGTCTTTCTTTTTTTCTTTTTTTTTTTGGTTAAAAAAATTCAGAAGGATTAACTCATTCAGGTTGTGAGCTGAAATATCTATTTACTTTCTTTCACTATATAAAAGTATATTTGAGCTCCTGGGCGTTTATGTGGCAAATGACTTATCATGGGGGGGGGGGGGCATTTTGACTATGTATTGAGGAAGGTTAACCACCGATTGTATGCAATAAGGCAGCTCAAACAGTGTGGTGTGCCATCTGCCAAACTTGTGTTAGTTTATTGCTCGCTTATACAATCAGTTATCGAGTATTCCTCTGTGGTATACGCTAATCTGCCTCAATATCTGTCCAATTGTCTTGTGGCCTTACAAAAGCGTGCCCTCAGGATAATCTTTCCCACACATTCCCTATGAAGACGCCTTATGCGCAGCTAACCTTAGTTCTCCGGCTTCAAGGCGGGATGCAAAGTGCATCAGCTTCATCAAAAGCATCAAACCGGAAAGCTCGCTTTACCGTTTAGTTAATGCCTTGAGAGTCACAAGGGACACTCATTACAACTTAAGATCTAACAATAAACACATCATAAAGAAAACGAACACGGACCGCTTTAGAAATTTTGTTTCATGTAAATATTCGAGATATCTATCATAGTATTGTAATTTTGTGTGCTGCTGAACTGTCCATGCCTGTAATTCAGGTTTAACCAGCAAGAGGTATGAATAAACCAATTTATTATTTATTATTATGTTATTAGTATTATAAGTCTTTACATAATTTTTATTCTTTTAATATCCATATACAATTATATCAGTTGATTTTCAGATCTTGAATACCCAGTGCAAGTTCTGTTAACTTGTTTATGTAAACTGTGCATAGATTAACAATCAGAGTATTAATTAAGTCTTGTAGTTAATGGTTAACTGTTTCAGTAAACATACTAATTTTATGTCACTGTACATATCATCAGTAGACTTAATTGTAATTATGATATGGACACTAGTAATAATAGTTGATAAACCTAGAAATCATGATAGTGTTATGATCTTTTAAAGTGCCTATCAAGCTTATTTTTTTATGTTCCAGACGAAAAGTAGAACCCTTTAATAATAGTAATTTTTGAAAATAAAACCTTTTCTCACCTTGCCTGTTACATTTTTTAGACTTGAAGCGTGCAATGATGACGTAGCAGGTGGCATGTGACATAGCACGAGGCATGAAGCAGAGACAATCTTTTTTATCTCAAAAAATTCAATTCTGGCTACAATAGTCACATTGTTGTAACTTTAGTCAATGAATTATTCCCTTGATATTGTTCGAAATAAAAATTTTATGACTTTTTTAAACAAAAAAACATAACTCACTGCTGCTACGTCACAGGTTACCAGTCCCTGGCCTGCTCAGTCCAAATATACATTCCAATCTTTTTTGATTAAAAAGCGTACTTGGACATGGAAACTTTCTTTGGTTATGCGATTTTTGAGTTCACAGATGACAACAGTTTTAATCTGGAACTTGAAAAATAAGCTTGATAGGGAATTTAATTAATATTCACTGATAGCTATAGATTTAAAACCTTGATCATTTTATGATCACATGAGATGAGGTAGTAAAATAACTAGTCTGATATTGTATTGTTGCCCCTAATATCAACTATTGTTGTTATCTTTTTGGTGTTGTTAAGGCCACCACACAGTAGCTGATGATTTTTCATCTCAAGGTCCCCAATTTTTTGTCTGGTATAAAATTGATTTGATCGTAGCTCATCACACACTAGCTAACCGATATTTTGATTTATCAGTCAGAGCCCAAGCCATGTTTTACGAACTGTTTTTCACTTGTCACACACTTGTGACTCTGCATCCCTTTGGCTAATGCACAAGGTAGTTCAGACAAATTACCAGACACTGCTACACACTAGCTGATAATGTCTGATCAGATGTTTTCAGATCTAGCTTGTCAGATCTTCCGCCACAACAAAAAATCATGTCCAATCTTTGTCTGTAACTACCACACACAGCCAGTTTATTGTCATAGACAATAGTCGGGTCCCTTCAGTCAAAAAATTGTTTAGTGTGTGGTGGCCTTGGTGTCAAATCACATGGTATGAAGTGTAAATTAAACTGACCTCGTATAATGAAGCTTAATACTTTAATAAACTTGACTCCAGTTTCAAGCATTTCAACTTTATCACATTTTATACTGCAAGGTTAGTATGTGATAGATACCCATAACTGTTCCCCCTTCCTGCCACCAGTTCATCTGAGGATATTGTCTTCAACTAACTGCTTAATTGGAAAATGAACAGCTCACTGAGACTGATGCTTTTAGGATAATCTTATTTAGTATCAGCCAAGGGCATTATCTTCTGGCATATCAGCGTGCAACATAGAGTTTATTTATCTTCTAATCTTCATTTTTTATTGGTTTTCACATCAACTCTTTTTACTCTGTGAGGAGGAATGGTACCAGTGAAAGCCAGTACAGCACATGGACTTTTTTGTTAATCAAATTTACATATTCAAACATCTGAGTGTGTTACTTGTTGGGAGCCAGTGTTGACTTGAAGAAATGAAAAATTAAATTAATTTGCTGATTTTTAAGAAACCTACATACACTTGCAAACAACAACTTCAGTTTTAAGATTCTGTGGCAGACCAGAAGAAATAGATCAGTCTATTTTTAAAACTAAGGACAAGAATAGTCATCCATCAGATTTGATTTAAAAAGGGAACTGTTCCTGTGGAGCCAATCAAATTGGAGAGAATAAGGCACCACTAACTTCACCTCTTACAGAGTATCATTACCATAGCAACAATAAACTTTAAAAGTAGATACATGTGAACTGTTTCTCATCAATTTCTCTTTCCACTCTCATTTCATTGTACATAATGATCTTTGTCTGTTACAAGACATATATATATCATAGAAATATAAAACAAGCTTGTGTGCTCTGTTCAGTGACAGAAACATGTGAATTTTTGTAGTTCAACAGAGAAACAGATCAGTTTATTTTTAAAACTAAGGACAAGAATAGTCATCCATCAGATCTGATTTAAAAAGGGACCTGTTCCTGTGGAGCCAATTAAATTGGAGAGACTAAGACTCAGGAATTTGAAAACGTGCACAGACAAACATGAAAACCCATTTAATGAAACTGAGCTAGCAAGGCACTTAAGCTAGACAAAGGAAAAAATACCTTTTAAATGCAATACAAAAGCCAGATCTTTTAAAATAGACAAATCAAGAGTCACCCCATTTTCCTGTTGGACCCTATGGGAATAACTTAAAACATATAACCAAAATTGTTCAGTCGAAAGCTACCCGAAACATTGTTCATTTGTAAACACAGAATTTTAAAGGAGATTGTGGTCAGGTCACGAATTCAGGCTTGTGAATGTGATATCACATTCCTACTATACAGTACTGTCATTAGTCACAACTAACTTCACCTCTTACAGAGTATCATTACCATAGCAACAATAAACTTTAAAAGTAGATACATGTGAACTGTTTCTCATCAATTTCTCTTTCCACTCTCATTTCATTGTACATAATGATCTTTGTCTGTTACAAGACATATATATATCATAGAAATATAAAACAAGCTTGTGTGCTCTGTTCAGTGACAGAAACATGTGAATTTTTGAAGTTCACAAAAGAAGAGAAGTGCTTAGAAAAACGAGCCGCAGGTGAGTTTTTCTGGCACTTCTTGAGTGAACTAAAAAATTAAGAAGTTTCTCTATCAATGAACTGAGCAAGCAAGCAAGTTTTGTATTTCCTTTATAACATATGCCACACAAACAGCCAATAATTCTCTGTGATGACATATAGAAGCAGACACTCTATTCATATTTAGAGTGCATCACCACAGCCAGTCAGAATGTGCATTATATCTTTTATTTTTTAATACTTCATAAAATACACAGAATTGAGCTCTATTATTTTGTTTACAGGTTATGGAAACAGATAGGATGCTCTACTTGGTGACTGAATATGCAAGTGGGGGAGAGATATTTGGTGAGACAAAATTTGCAGTAGCCAGCCATTGTTGGTGTAATAAACAATTCTCCCTCAAAGTGGAGGTGACTAATGGTGGTATTTACCAGCTGCAAAGTGGCGAGGTAAATACCTATTGCTAGGCACCAACATTGAGGGGATAATTGTTTTAATTAATATATACAAAATCAGTAGTAAGAATAAGTCAAGATGAAAGTTGGTGAAATTATGTCAAGTTTGAACCAAATTGATTTATTTGATATTTTCATGCACAAGTAAAAAAAGTAAGAAATAATTATTTTTTTATAAATAAAGTGCTATTCAAAAACAGCTTATTCCGCTACTCCGGGGAATAAGACTGAAAAACGAAGCGTTCCTAAATAATGCATCATATGGCTTAAAACATAACAAGTCAAGAACTAATAAAAATCCACAAAATAATTAACCTAATACTTTGAGTTTGTGCAGAAATCAATTTTCATCACATCATATTCTTACCTAATTTTTTGCCAGTATTATATTTGTTCAAATTAGTACTAACTTTGCTTTGAACTTACACTAGTTTGTTTGAATAATTTATTGCAAACTACTTAAAATCCTAAGCAATTACAAATTCAAGTGGGCATAATAGTAAGATTAAGGTACTTCGTACAACCAATAAAGGATTCAAATGCAGCTGGACTGTTACTGCATAAAACTCCCTAAATAATAATTAGTATTTTAAGGTAAACACTGACCGAAGAAAAAGTTAATAATTTGCTGCGCAATTGACCTCTCCTGCTGTGCAATGCCGCACAATCGGCTACCAATGCCACCTATTTTGTAAATTTTCGTTGTGAAATTCCAGAAGCCCTGATTAAAACAGGGCTTATTATAGTCATTGTTGTAACACATAAAGAAACTGCCAAATTTCACATATATACAGTTTATTTACATAATGTACCTGTTTAACCAGATCATCTTGTGGCACATGGTCGAATGTCAGAGAAGGAAGCAAGAGCAAAGTTCCACCAGATTGTGTCAGCCATTCACTTTTGTCATAAGCAGAATGTTGTACACAGAGACCTAAAAGTAAGTTCTGACACTTGGCTGTCAAGCCTTTCAGCCAGTTTATCAACATCTAACTTCTTCTTACATTACACTTACAATGGACATTTATTTATTAATTTTAGTATTTAGAACAAATTGGGAGTTCAACAAACAAAGGCATGCCACTGAAATCAAAGCAAAATTCTTAAAAAATGATTTTGTGAAAAGTGTGTGGCACCAGGTTAGAAAATTTTGCTAAAGGGCCACAGAATTTGATTTTGTAACAACTGTAATATTTGTTCTCAGTTGTCAAGAAGCTTGCTTTACTCAGATTGGTTAACAACAAGTCATGAAATGGGCTCCTGATGTGTATAATTTTGGTGTATTAGAATTACAACACACACATACATTAGTTAGGGATTGAGATTTAGAATTTATGCTGACTAGTTTCACAAGAGCAAAAAAACTTTTGCTTTATCATAACCAAAAACTTGCAAAAATTTACATCCTTTCAGGCTGAGAATTTGTTGCTGGATGAGAATTTTAACATCAAGATAGCAGGTAAGAAGTCTCAAGTTTGAATAGTTTGAATGGCTGTGGCAAATTTTCTAATGGTTCAAAAAAAATAGAGTTTTTTATATGCAAGTTATTCATGAGATAAAAAATATATCCATTGTGCCAAAAATACTTAAATGTTTGTCTCTTAGATGTGGTGATTCAAAACAAACCATATCATGTTTTGACAGCAATCTAGTAATCTTCATGTACGAAAGGTATTTTTGTCATTAGTAGTTTTCCTCAGACAGATGGATACTTTTTTTAATAATTATAGTGACTTTTTTACAAGTGTGAAAGCATTTGTTGTTACTTTCTAGAAGCTATCGCTAGGTCAATAGCTAAAACATACTAAGTGCGTGGAAAAGGTTCAATTTTGGTTTTAGCAGTAGTTGTTGAAATACTGTAATTCATAATTGCTTTCAGTGATTTGGGGGGGGGGGGATAATTTGGCACAGAGAATCTCCAAAACTCAATATATCATCCATTTGGAAATTCAACCACAGAGCTGTTGTTAGTATGGCCAATGCCTCAATCACCAAATTTTACCTTAATTGTATCTGTATCAAAACAAAAACAGGGCTCAAAATTTCCTTTTTTTTCAAATAGCCAGCTGGCTAACAGAGGCAAGAATTTGGTAGCTTGAGCACATGTTTTGGTAGCCTGAGCACATGTTTTGGTAGCCTGAGCACAAGTTTTGGTAGCTTGAGTGCAAGTTTTGGTAGCCTGAGTGCAAGTTTTGCTAGCCTGAGTGCAAGTTTTGCTAGCCTGAGTGCAAGTTTTGCTAGCCTGAGTGCAAGTTTTGCTAGCCTGAGTGCAAGTTTTGCTAGCCTGAGTGCAA
>JAOBRD020820599.1:1615-13334 GCA_027575215.2 Hydrozoanthus sils
ACATAATCGAAAAGAAAATATCGTTGACAAAACTATCTAATAACACATGATACAACGTTTAACATAGGCTTATCAATGTCGGGTCTGTTGATTTCCTTTTTGTTGAGAGAATCCTTGATATTGAATATACTATAATGTAAACAATTTATTACACGCTATACAGCTACAATATCAGTTTAGCTACATAGACCTTTCGAACTGATCGGCCCTCTTCAGTGTAGCAATAAGCATGCAGCAGCGAAAAAAGCAACCAATATTAACATATGTAAATAAACTGATCTAGTAAAATTTCACTGGGAATGATCCAATGAATTGTATTGTGTTTGCATACTATATCAAGTTACGTGATTCCGGTGCGAAGTACACGTGGATTTACCTTATTAAGGCCCTCTGGTTCGCTAATACCTTATCTATTAATCCAGATGGCTTCCAACTCAGTTAATTCATCTGCAGAAGTTTTACCTAAAGCAAGAAATTTGAAAGATTGGTTGAGTTTGGATTTAAGTGCTGACTCGTTATTACTCCTATGGCCTGTAATGCGATCACGCAATAGCTGGGTGGTGTTACCAACATAGTGTTTCCAACAGTGGAGGCACTCCGCTAAGTAAAAAACAAGACATCTAGAGGTACATGTGGCACTACAATTAATGCGGTAATTACGACAACCGGATAAACTAGTAATAAGAGTGGCAGAATTTATAAGTTGACAGGACAAACATCTGCTTTTTTTAACCCGAATTTAAACTCCATATGTTTGCGCTACCGTGTATAGGAAGAAGTCAAAACAATAGTATTTTTAAGGAAACCAAAATTGTCGGGGGAGGTGGTGGGTGGCGACAGAGACCTCCCTAACCCCCACTTTTTCAGAGCTCAATTTCTCAAAACCTGATTTAGGGGTATTAGTTTTTATTGTATTATGGATTCCTCTCTCCACAACGAAGGCATTGGTGCAAGCATTTTAACAATATCTATTTTGTTGAACATGATATTTCCTCCTGAAGTTCAGCCTTTTTGAAAAAATGTGGTGGGCGGCGGCACATAATACCCCACCCCCTAAATTTATTTCCTAGGAAGTACCATTGTTTTGACCTTTTCCCTGATGCCCTTCGTACCTGTGGCTTCATTGTTATCCATGCATGAACATTTTCGTTCCCCATCATTTCTGTTTATACCGTCACTCTTCTGATGAACGAGAACACTTTTTTTAGGACAAACTTTATGTAATGAAGTACTGAGGCTAGAATAAGGCGAGAGAGAAGAATAAGCTGAGAACAAGCCAAGAAACCATCAATAGTTAACAACTGGGAATAAAATGCACTTCATTTTTCAAAGAATGGACAAAATTTTGGTTTTTTTCTATTTCTAGTACGCGCACTTCGTGTACATTTGAGTTTCGTTTACATTCTTCAGGGATTTTTGAAGAACATAAATGTCATTGATTCTAAGCAGATTTTGAAAGAAAAAACTTTGTACTAACCATTAAAATCAAAACGCCCAATCTTGTTGTCTTCTTCGTGTTTTCTGGAATGGTTCTTCGTTTAAAACAATCATTTCCTCGTCTATAACTAACGGGTAACGCGACGCCATTTTGACTACCGCCTCAAAATCAACTGGTATCCATGGATATTGCGAGATACGGGAGCCAATCCTGAGAGCACGCAAAAATGGATATTGGTTGCTTTGGTAACTGTTAATTGAAATTAAACAAACGGTTAATATTGCCTGAGTCTGCAATGACATATCGGTCTTTAAAAGTCATGCCTTCTCTCACAGGTGGAAACAATTTAAAAATAAGATTAAATTAAGAAAAAGTTTTTATTCTAAAATTTTAAAGTACATTACCAGCTAAAATATAACATAGAAACTAAGGTAATTTAAACCCGTTATCTGATAGAATCAATGGAAGAACGATCGCTTAAAAACAATACTAGTTGTACCCTCTGAACGGCAGAAAAACATAAAAAAAAACCAAATAAAGAATTGACCTCCTTTGAAATAATATTAACAGTTAGTAAAAAGACGGATGAATATATTCATAAACATTAATTGATTTCATTTTCCATTTAATTTAATTTCAATATTTTCAGCTACCTTCGTGCCTTTCTTACTCTTTCATGGTGCTTTGCAACTTCTCGCGAGCTCAATAATCAGATGCCTATACTCTCATTTGTAAACGTTAATATACTATTATTATTATTATTATTATTATTATTATTATTATTATTATTATTATTATACAAGTAAGAAATCATCAGGTTTATGTTGTATCCTTAAACAGTTTAATCTTGTCGACCCTTAGCTGTGATGCACAATACAACACACAGAAATGAAATTAAAAGTACCTATTCATTTAAAGCCCGGGTACACCCAAACTTTTGTTGGATTGTGAGGATGTTGAAAAATATAATTGAATAAGAAGAATAGTGAGTAAAACCAGAAAACCGTCCCTCCTGGTGAGGGATTAGTACAGCTTTCGTTTGAGGACAGTTTGGCCAAATTTCATCAAATATTAACTTAAAAATTGTTTTTTAAGCTTCACGAAAAAATCACCAAATTTAAAATTCTCATTAAAGTTTCAAGACAAAAAAAATTACAACTTAAAACTCATACAAAAAACTAAAGACTATTTTCATTCTATCTGTGTTTTGAACGATTAGATTTTGTTAACTCAAGTTATGGACAGCCAGACACCGTAAGAAAAAACATCAGAAAAAGTCGCCAGAAAGCGCGCTTTGGGTGTATCCCTGGTAATGATACGATAATACTCAAGGAAAATGTCAAAAAATGCAAACGAGGAGAAGTCGTATTTCCTTCCATCGATTTCCTTGGGCAAGTTTCAGATGAGGAAAGAAGTTCCTACATTCTTATTGGAGGAGAACAAAGTCCCGATAAGAAAGAAGTTCGAATACACTTGTCTAGTGAAACAAATACCATGACAAGCTCAAAACCGGAAAAAAGTTTATGCAAATGCTATGATAATATATGCCCCTGCATTTGATGTACTGTATTAGAGCTTTATTTAAACTCTTGACAGATAACTTCAGCTTGGGTCATAGCTGGAAGGGCGAAGAACATCAACACAAGTTTCTAGGTAATAACCACCCTTTAGTAACTTCAAAGCAACATGGCGTATAACGGCAACATTTTTTAAGTAAGAAAAGTACTTTTTAACAATAAAAAAGGAAGCCAAATAATTTGAAGAGCAAAGAAATCCGATGTCACAAGCCCTCAAACCGACAAGTATTTCCGGTTCCATTGGTTATCGCGGAGTGTGGACAAACAAGGTGGGTTGAACAGCTTAAAGATCTAGCAGAGTTTATCAAGTACGTTCTTGAGTCCTCATCTAAAGAGACTAAAGATTCTTTGGTGAATGGCTAATTTTCTATCTTGGGAGACCTGAGCTTTAAAATTACAAATTCTCTTCGTCATCTTGAAATGTGCTTCAGCATCAGCGTTATCCTCCAGAGTACAGAAGCAAGACCTGGAAATCTGTTGTAGATTATTTGCCGGTACAGTAGTAAGCGTTTTAGCTTATGCGGAAAACAGAAGACAGAAGAAGGAAGGGTATACTGAGGGGGCTTGGAGGCAAATAAACGGTAGAATGAAACAACACAAAACAGAACTACGTATAAACGTGACTATTCAAGTTTAAGGCTGCAATCTCCACTCACAGGACGAATGAGCAGTAAGCTGCAAGAAAATTTTAATGCAGGTAGTTATTATGTCACGTTAAGACTATAATTTATTACTAGTGCGTTAAACAACTGCTCAAATGTAGTCAACTCCTTTGAAAAACAAGAAATTTCGAGCTTGATAATGAAAAATCGCGTGGTTTAGCTCGAAGCGAACAAGCAAACAAATATCTACATGAGTGAATACACGATTCTAATTAAATGGCAATTATACGTAATGGTGTACCGCAAGTTCTCATACGGAAGGCTCAGAAACTGCTACGAGCAAGTCGAAGGACAAACTGGCTTTTGTAACACAGGCTATCAAACTGTATAAAGATTAGTGTCGCAGCAATAACAGAATTCGCTAGAGGATACCTATGTTCTTTTTCAAATGAATGAATGGACTGGCTCTGTAATTTTTCAGTAGCTTAGTCAAAGCTAACGAAGCAACACGCTACACAGTTATAGTTAGATCGAATGCTGGCGGACAGTGATACAATTAAGAACAAGAGGTTTCTATAGAATTGGCTGCACGTTTCTGTTGCATCCAACAAGAAACGGGGAAATACATTTAAGCTCACCTTTTCTAAAATGTTATCCAGAGAAAGTTTTTAAAGTTGGAAGTTGAATAATTTTCATGTATTCAAAAAGTCAAATGGAACTCAATACTTAGTTTTAAACAATGATTTGTAGTATAGAAATATAAAACGAGATCACGCGCTCTGTTCAGTGATATAGAAACACGCGTGAATTTTTTAGAGCAGGCGAGCCGCAGGCGTGTTTTTCTCGCACTTCTTGAGTAAACTAAAAAATTAACAAGCGTTTTTATCAATGAACAGAGCAAGCAAGCGAGTTTTATATTTCTTTTATGATATAAGGCACACAAACAGCGGCTATATCCCCGCGATGACGTATGCAGACACCCTCTATATTCATATTTAGAGTGAGTCACCACAGCCGATCAGAACGTGCCTTATATCTCTTTTATTTTATAATGATAATCAGTTTTTGGCCGTTTGAATGCTGTATCCATTTTTTTAAGATAATATGAGGGGAGAAATGGAGCCTAAAACTTATTTCAGACATCAACTCTGAATTTTCCTGCAAAACTGTTCTGTTCTGGGTTTTTTTCTGCTTAAACAAATTGCTAAGTCCTCAAAAGTTCGCCATCTTCTGTTTAGTCAACAAGTTTGGTAACAAAAGAAAGAGGTGGAGTGCAACAAAAGGCAAAATGAACAATACGCTTTTTTGTTTTTTCGATCCAGGTTCGATCCTCAATGCCAGACCTTCACTAAAGATCTTAAAATAACTTAAGCAGAAGATGCTGTCTTTGCTCTAACATCTTCAAGAGGTTTGACAATCGAATCTTCCCATTTCTTTAGGGTTGTAAACCCTGTTGGATTTTTCGAACACCAAGGAGAAAACTATAAACTTTTGAAAAGAGTCACCTTTATTAAGTACATTTCGAATCGATAGTATATATACATAGACAAAGAACAGAAAAAATTACTGTCAACGAAATAAAAATAAAAAAAACCCCAAAATTGGCCAAAAAGGCTGGAAACAAGGAAGTACTTGGCATTTGAACGTGTGTACAGAACTTAGAAGTCAAAGTTTGTTTCTTTTTAGAATCTATCAAAATGATCACATGAATCAGCTCAGTTGTCTTTAGAGTTTTTTCCAGAAGCTGTATGAGCTGTCTTCTGGCATAACAACTTCACTTGAGTAGCTGCAGGGAAAACACGCGAGAGCTGGTAGGTGGTCACGTGACTTGGTGGGTACAGCGTTGAGACGTCATACATTTGTGAAGGACTCACGACTGGGCGATCTGTTGGTACCATCAGCGTTGGTTGAAAATACCTTTTAGGTATTTGTGATGGCTCGTTGAGGCGGATACAGTTTCCACTCATGTAAGTCCAGTCAGGATTCTTGGACAACACCTGCCAGGAATCATTCGGTGGTAGCATCTGCCTCATGTAGGCACCGTATTCTGGAATACTTGATCGTACTGCTGCCGCACTGCGTTGTTCTAATCTCCTATTAGAGCAGCAAAACCCGATGCCGATGTACATTGGACATTCTCCTACCCTCAAAGAGCTCGCTTTCTGCTTTCGCGGTTTGTAAGTGAAGTCCGGATACGTTTGCCGATGGATTGAACGCAAACGTTTTGCCTCTTGGCGAAAAGGTTCCTTTTCTTGCTCACTCAAGCGGCTCCACGCATCTCCAAGCAGTTTGCTGAGTTCAAAGTTTGCTAGACTTGGGTGTTTCAGTGCTAGCCTCCTGCGTTCCTTACGAGACCACACCATGAAAGAATTCATAGGGCGTTTGACGCGCTCTTCCCGTTTCCCCATGGCTGTGATGACGCGTGTCTCGCTTCTATTGACCACTAACACGTATCAATGGTGAAATAAGTGCCGAGTTTTTAAACATAACTATTTTTATAGGTAAAAAGCTCTTGAATTATTAATCTCTAAATAATAACTACCACGGTGGTAAAACAAGCGCACGCCATGAACACAGTTGGAGACAAAGTAGTTTTTTCCAGACTACTCTAAAAACACTCCAACTTTAATTTGTCTTTATATCACAAACAATGCTCATTGTCAGTTTAATAAGAAGCTCGAATTTTCCTTTAAACTCAAAATAAAAGGACACTGACAAGTGTTTTCTGAATAAGTGATGGAATTTGAGGCTGCATGGATTCGCTGTGCGTTTGAAATTGAGCGATGAAATATTTGGACTGTTATTGTTTGGAAGGATATAGGAGGGAAGATGGGAGAAGACGTGTTACGGAAGGGGTAAGAGGCTTTTTTGAACATTGCAATGTTTAGTCTAAGCTTAGAAGCTTGTACCAGCTTTTTGTACTTGTTTTAAAATTGAAAGCTTGTCAGTTTTAAAGACTAAAGCTTGTTGAAAAGTCCTTAATAGAAAAGCAGAAAAAAATTAGATGGATCTAACGAAAGTAGTCGATCTTTCTGGTTCATTTTTTTTTATCTAAGTGTGTAATGCATTGTAATTTTATTTAAAGTTGAAATGCTTCAGCACAGACGACATCTAATTGATTAACTGTTATATCGAGTTTGCCCGGTAACCCAGGTGGACATATTTAGGTGCATGAACTATCCAGAACTGTTTCAAAAATGTAATTTTTCAGTCTTTCAAGTTTACCACCGAAAGTTAGATATTTAGTTTAAAAAAAACTATTGAATGCGTCGGCGAGTAATATAAACTTGAAGTATTATGTGATAAATAAATTATCGTCGCTGTGAGATGATGGAAAAAGCTGACGTTTCGAGCGTTAGCCCTTCGTCTGAGCGTCTACCATCGAAAGTGTTGTGCTAAATATTCAGTCAAGTTAATAAATTACTTTCTACGATTGCATTTTAATTGCTCGTGACCTCTTTTTGTTAACTACACCTGTGCATTGCGTGCTTATTTGTCTGTCTTTGTTTTCTTTTCCTACTCAACAAAACTTGTCTAACTTACTGAACTTGCGAAGCAGATATCACAGGTTTCAGGATTAACAGCCATGTGTTTGCCGGTAACTAGAGTGTAAGATACGAGTATATTCTTCTTGCTGCGGCCACGCGCCTTCGGGAAATTCAATAATTGTTTGGCTCTCAAATATCTTTATTGATTAGTAACAACAAATGTTTCGGGCCAAGACAGTATTTCTTACGGATCGTGTGCGTTCTTGCCTATTTTTGCCGCAGAAACTCTGGAATTCCTTAATTGGAAAACACCCCAAAAGGTTTTTTTTTGAGTTTCATTCTATTTTTAGGATTTGACTTCAGCACCTCAACACCCAACACGCAGGGACCGAATAAACACGTCCTTTGTTTGTCGAGAGAACCAACTGAGGCGGAGAGATCAGTGTGTCGTATGTTATTTATAGACTAACAGAATACTTCACAAAAAAGTTAAAAAGATATACAAAATTAAAGTAGAATTTCCAGTTAACAGAAGATCCATAGTTAAAACAAAACCATAATAATGTCTATTAAAGCACAAATATACACCTAATTAATCACGAATCTTACACCTATTACCTCAAAATCAAAGCTGCAACCATAATTTTATTTTTATCAATCTGCCTAACTTCTGTGATTTGAACTTTCATTCTTTTGCTATTTTATATTACCATTACAATTGAGTCACTTAGTGAAAAAGAGTGATCCTACATCAGGGAAGTAAAAAAAATATCATACACATGAAACATCGCAAAAATGCAGTTAACGTCAAAATTCTCGCATAAAACTAAGTTGCTTTCTTCTAGTTTCCATTTCCCTTGTGCTTTAGTCTGACGACCGCCTTTGAGCGCGGCTCTCACTTCCAGTTTTTTAAATCCTTTATTATTTAAGCTTTGACTTTTAATCGGAATTTTTCTAATAAAGCAAATCTATTCAATTCTCGTTAATTACCCTAAGCAAACTATACAAACCTCGATAACAGCTAATGTAAAAGCTCTCTAAAATACAACAAATACTGAGCGAGAAGTTTGTTTACATACAATTTCTATTGATGGTTTCTGTGATCTTGATGATATCTTTATTGTTTTCGACAAAATATATAATCTATCTTTTAACTGTGTAAATGTTTTTATTTTAAATAACATACTTCAAGCTAAAAATCAAAACTCAGCAACAACTTAACACCTCGGATTCCAAGTTCATGTTTGGAATCCAGAGCACTTCAGTTCCCAAGGTGCTACGTGCCTAAACAACTGTGTAATTTATACAATCGAAGTGCTGGCGGGAACCACTCGGCCTCTGAAATAAGAAATTTGGGTTTAGTGTCTTAAAAATGTCGATATGATTCTTTTTTTCTTTTTCAACGCTTATGTTTGAACTATTTTGCTATTCATGGGCATGGCACTATGTTCGTCCCCCAAGTGTGAAGTTCCATTGAACTATCTGTAAACAGAATACGTCAATACGACACAAGACTTGCTGGCAAAAATCAAGTTACCTGCCTAAATTAAGAACCAAGTACGGGAAGTTTAACAATCGATTTGTAGGGGCCAAGATGTGGAATTCAATCCAGAAAAACATAAAATCTAAGTCTCGATTCTGCTCGAAGAGGCTTAGGACCAACCCTTTCTTGGATAAGTGTCATTGTTCTTACTTGCTTATCTGTTTTATTTTTATTTTTTATTTACTTGATTTTTGATTGCTGTTTTATGCTTATGAACTTTAAAATCAAAAACATATTCTGTTTTGAAACCTTATATCTCCAATAAACCTACACACGGCGTAGCCGATTTAAGTTGAATAGATCTCGCTATTTCTGAATGGTTGGTGTTAGTCCATTATGATTTTTTTAAAAAAATCCAATAGACCGTTTTCATGCACTCCCAAAGAGAAGCCAAAGACAAAAGACGAAGCGGCCATTTTGGTGCCCTAAACAGAAGAAATCATCAAAATTCTTTTGTTCGAGGGCTCCAACATGGCCGCAATGACGTCAGGTGAAAACGATCTATAGCTATTTTCTTCCAATTGTTGTATTAAGTGAATCTTTAGTCGTGAAGAGGTTGGTATCAATGTCCTGGTGCGGGCCGTGTAACTCTCCGGAGAGAAAGGCTCTTCCAATCTTTAGAGCTTACGAGCTTACGTTACGTCCAGCTGAACAACATATCAACAGCACAAGTTCAAACAGTGAATGACATAAATAAAAAGGGCCGTACAATACAAGTCGATTTAGGCTAACTATGTAGACTGAAATTGTCGGACTCCGTATAGCGGAGGGGTTGGCGCAGTGGTAAAATCTATGCCTTCCAATTCAGAGAGTCCCAGTTCGATCGAAGGTTGAACAATAGGATGACCTTCTTTCTAACTAAAGTCCATTCAACTTTTCAACCTTCCGGGGTAAAGTGAGTACCAGCAAACATGGACCGCTTTAAAGCTGCTGCCTGAATACGCTTCCAGTCCGTTTGGGGGTTAAAAGTCATATCCATATGGAAAAGGCGCTATATAAAGGTATTACTTAACCTTTTACTCTAATTCTGTCATGTAAGAGACTTGAACATTGCGCGTTTTTTTATGACAAGCACCCAGGTGAGATTGCCAACGAACTAAGAACAGCTAAGAAAAATCACCAGGCTGAAATTTTGATCAAACGATCTCAAGAATTTTATTAAACGGTTAACCACAGATCGAGATGTACATGTAAGCTTCTAACCGATTTCTAAGTATCAGAAAATAAGACCAATTCAAGAAAAATTTGTGGCTGACGTGCCTCAGCCGAAAGTTGTTGGTTATTAAAAAAAAAGAAGCGTACACGCGTCGGCTGAGCAGTACAAGAATAGTACAATAATAGCCGGTCTAGACTAAGCCGAATGCGTTGAACCCTATATTGTTCTGCAAAAGTAGCGCAAGCTTTTACCCTCAGCTGGACATCTAACAACAACGAACGTTCAATATTGAGTTCTATTAGCTTATTTTTTACTAAGTGAATTTTCTACTTAGGTCAGTATTTAAATTTATAAAAGGACTAGCAATTTTGGAGTAGAGACGCCTTTAAAATCAAGTTACGCAGAAAGATCGCGCACACTCGGCAAAAACAATTTCTAATTAAAACTTGTCAAACTAATAAACCAAACAAAGAGTTTGCTTACGTATCATTTTCGATTTAATAACTGCTTATTAGCGAGTGATTGCAATGGAAGCATGCCTGCGGGATAGAAAGGCGGCCAAACCCTTTGAAGTCCAGCTGGAAAACGTGCAATCATTTGTTTCAATAAACAAGTACACGAGGGCATTACTTGGAGTTGTGGCAAGAAGACACATTTCTAAAGCACCTGTAAACTGTCTATAGTTGCCGAGGTAATAACAAAACTGGGTTTAATGAAGTTTCTCGTAAAGTACTTACTACTACTGCCACGTGTATAGAGTAAAGGTCTTTGTACGCGAACAAACTAATTACAACTGGTACCATGCATCAAAACACGACGCGCTCGTCTATTTCTAAGCAATTTTCAGTGTAAGCAAGTTGATTTACAATGTTGTTCTATATGTATACAGGAAAATAAAATGCCAAAATATTGTGCGAAGGAATATTAAACTAGCGTGGAGGAACGTTCAAATACAAAAAAACAATTTTGATTAAACAAAGAAGCTTCCGATTGATTTAGTACATATGTGACATGTTTCGTCCAGTTCTTGGCAGTCTTCAGTGTAAGCTAGTAGAGCGACAATGTAGCTCTATACATATAAGTAAACGACTGTCAAAATACCGTGAAAAAGAGTGTTAAACTAGAGTAATAGGCGAAGGGAAGAAGACGCAAATACAGTCGTGGTTTGTTTCGTCTAGTCCTTAACAATCTTCATTGTGAGCAAGTACAGTTACAATGGATGTCAAAGTACTGTGTAAAGGAATGTAAAACTAGTGTTAAAGACAAGAGCCGTTTATGCAATTACAGAAAAAAAAAATCTAACTTACAAAGAGGTTTAAAAGTTAGTACGGGCTAGCCGAAAAATGCCTGGTTTAAGTCTCAAATGCACCATTTACACAAGTCTAACATTCCTTTACACATTACGGACGGACCAGATGATCTCGTGGGGGGAGAGGGGGGGTGTGCCAAAAGGCATAAAAAAAATTACACACACTACATTGCAAAAAAAAAAAATTTCAATATACGTAACCAAGTCCGTAACATTTTACGCAGTATCCACAAAAAAATAAGTTACCATAAAAGAAATTTGCACGGCACGTGCCCAGAAAAAAAAATGGAGACCAATTATTGCCGCAAAACAAATTTGCTTATTCTTCCACTACCCCTCCCCCCTCTCCCACAAGATCAACTGGTCCGTCCCTTATATTTTGACATGCACATACCCAATCATAAAGAAAACAATATTGTAAAAGCAATTGCCTACACTGAAAATGGCTACGGACTAGAAGATAGAAACATGTCAGGTTTGAATCTCAAATGCGTTGTGTTTATTTAAAACTGTTGTCATCCGTACCTTGTTGAATACAATGTTATATTCAGATAAGAAGACACAGTTACTATGCAGTCGCTTTCGTTATTTTCACTGCTTGTCTCT
>JAOBRD020820701.1:1255-13334 GCA_027575215.2 Hydrozoanthus sils
GGGTGTTTCTGTTTATCGTTAACACACATGTGCACCATTGGTAAAACATGTTGTTGACTGTCAGTTTTAAGGCGAGTTACAACAACACCAGAAGTACTTTTATCCCAACAAATAAAAGAACTTATATTAAACTATATTGCCAAGAGAGGGACACTTCAACAATACGCTGTTTATCCAACAACAGATGTACCAAACAAAAGCTACTGCCATTCTGTTGCTTCAGTATTTAGAACTTCTGTGTGAATTACCCTTTCTTTTTATTGTGGCCTGCTTGCTTGAATGCAGTAGTTTTTTTGTTTTTTTTCTATCTAGGTGGCAACAGTGTGCACAATGCCATTTGATGTTGTCAAGACACACAGGCAGATGGAACTTGGAGAAACTCCTCTTGGTGAGTCGGGTTCTTGTTATGCTGGGAAACTTGCTAGAGTTAACTTATTGTATTGTAAGACCTTTGTCAACAACACTCAACCATTACCAACACAGCTTCAAAATTTCCTACCTTTTTTTCCAGTGACCAAAGGTTCATTAATGTCTTTAAGAAGCTTCAAGCCCTTGCCAGTTTATACTCAACATTTTATTTCTTTTTGTATAAATCAAACGAGAAAAGAAACTTGGCTGTAAAAAAGGGAAACTGATCGATGGAGCAAAAGGAAATGAAGAAGATGAAAAACATAATTTCCTGAAAACTTTGTACATTGAAAAAATATATCTCTGTTAGGATGTTTTCTAAGCATACAGTTTTCAGTTGGGGTTTGAAAAGGTTAATGAGAGTCTTCAACATAGTCTTAGTTAGCACTGGTTCAGAAGATAAGGCTATTGAAAATGGTCACAAAAACGAAATGTTTAACTGTGTTGGAAATAAAAATTATCAGTTTACAGTTAATCATTTTTTAGTTGATGCCAAAAAAAGAATCCAATCAGAAAGAGTCTACCAATCTCATATCTCTAGAGAGCTGTAGGCCCATTAACCCACTATAACATGTGTACATAAATTAAGGGTCAAGTCTTTGTTTGGTTTCCACACTTTAAAAAAACAGTTATTTTGAATTCATGGCAACTGCCGGACGTTACATGTCAAAGAACTGGATGTTGCATCTGGCAACCGGCCTGAAATGAAGCCCTTGCTACTTTTAAAATAGTAAACAACATGCAATGTGCCTTGGTGATTAAAAGTCATCAGTCTTTTAAATTATAGTTATGTCTAACAGCATTATTCATATCCTAAAACATAGGAAACTTAGAAAAATTATAATTAAAAAACTTTATTACCCCCTGGGGATCTTGCAGGCTCTTTAACCCCAAGGGGACCAGTCTGGCATTTTTACCCCATGAAGGACTGGTCGGGCATTATTACCCCCTTGAGACTGGTCAGGAATTTTTAACCCAGGGGACTGACCAGGCGCTTTTATCCCTAGGGGACTAGTCATGCGTTTTTACCCCCAGGGGCCTGGTCAGGCATTATTAACCCCTTGGGGCTGGTCAGGCATTTTTACCCCCAGGGGACTGGTCAGGCGTTTTTACCCCCAGGGGACTGGTCAGGCGTTTTTACCCCCAGGGGACTGGTGGCTTGTTTTTGCTGTTTTAACCATGAAAAGTGACAGTTAGACATCCTTACATTGTATATAAGGTTGAAGTGCTCATACCTTGCTCAAGTTTATCTGATACTTAATTACCCACTGGGAAATAATTTTATTATCTAAACCTAAAAATATTTCATTAATTTTGTTTTGTTTTGGATTGTTTTGTTGTTTTTTCTTTTTTTAGATGAAGTAAGCAAGAAAAAGCCGTTGACATGCACACTTCTTCTGAAGCTTTACCGGGAAAAGGGAATGCAAGGCTTGTTTGCAGGTTTGTGAGGAAGAGTGGGAATTAATTCACTTAGAGACCAATTAGCCGCAGCCAAACAGGGAGTAGGAATTCACTTAATTCAGGGACCATGGCTGAGGCAATTTTTTAAGGATAAAATTTTGACTTTGGTAAAGCAAGAATTAAATCACATTTTTTTCTCCTTATACAATCTAGTACTGTTTCATGAATAGATTTTGCTTAGACATACAAGAAGCAAAATAAAAAAAGACAAGACGTGCTTTAGGAGAGTGGGTATATGATCATGACACTGCATATCAAACCAGCCACACGCCGCTTTCGAGTTGAGGCGGGAAAAAAATTCGCGCCAAAACGCGGCACGTAAGTGATTGGCAAACGTCAGTTAGTTAATATTGCTGCGTCAAGGATGAACTAATGAGCAGCGAGACAGAAACAATTAAAATACGAGAAACATTTTCACCTTTTTTCATCCGTATTCGCTCTTTAGTATGGAAATAAGGACGTAAAAATTGATTGCTATAATTCTTTGAAGATTTTGCTGGTTATGCAGGTACTGTAGCACTCGTGGATAATTTCTAATTTTGCCGCTAGATTATCAGGCAAATTTTCGAGAAAGTACTTTTTTAAAAACAAATTGGACAGTTTGCAGTCGCACTCGGTTGAACAGATTTTTTAATGCAAACGAATTGTTGTTTGCATCAATCTTGTTTGTTGGTAGTTAAAAAAGCTTTTTGTTTTTAAAAACGTTTTTTGATTCAGATCCCTGTTTCATCCACTCATCGCGGCCGCTTTGATTTTTCAGTCGGCTTACACATGTTGCAGAATTTTTGTAAGGTTCGTGAGTCTTGTCAAACTACTAGACTAGTTCTAACAAGACGTTCGTGAAGTATAAATAGAGTTTCACCGAACGTTGGTCGAGTGCGACCCATTCTGTGCGGATGCGTCAAGTTCTGGTTACATTTCGTTTACTGCTTGTTGCAGGTCTTACTCCGAGACTCATGAGGATAATGCCGGCGTGTGCAATAATGATAAGTAGCTACGAGTTTGGCAAGAAGTTCTTTAAAGAGCACAATAAACGAGAAATGGTTCAAGTGCTGGAGGGATGATGAGCGAGTGACAATGATGAGTTAACATAAGATTCATTACGGAGATCTTAACAATAATGGAATGTGCAATCAACTGGTTACGGTTGGTGTGATGATGGCGGTGATGGTGTTTTAGATGATGACAACAGTGATTGGTGGTGATGAGACTGGTGATGATGTTAACGATGATGACGCGCATGATGACTAAATGAAAGGTTGATGGATTGATGGAAAAACTCAGTGGAAAGAACACCATCATAAGAAATTACCTCGTCTAAATTTAGGGCAGCCACAAGAGAACCAACAAATTTGTCTGCACTGTTCGGATTTTGTTTTTCGATGAAAGTATGCTTTGTGCCAAAACTATCTGTGGGTCCCATTATTCGGAAGCGCAAACAAATTTGCAGGCCAGGAAATAAGGAATAAAGCAGATTTGCCTGGTTTAACCTACGATTGATCAGGTAGCTGAAGAAACTACCTGGCATGTACCAGCAGCTTTCAACAGCTAATTTGAAAAAAAAAGTACTTGTACATTAATTGACTAAAGAATTGGGTGGTCTAAAGGAAGGACCAGACAAAGTGTTGAGTCGAGGCATTTAGAGTTGGTCTGTAAGTATAGAATTATTCGCATTGAAGCTTCTCGTCAGTTATGGAAAGGTTTCAAACCATTAACTGGGTATTGGGTAGTCTGTGACTTAAGGTGCCAATTAAGGATTGAACCAGGATCTTGCTTTTGAAACAAGCACAAGACAAGCAATACACCAAGGGACATTTGGATGAAACAAGTGAATGCCATTATTTTTCATTGTTCCCTTAATTTCTCGTTCCTGTTTTGAATGTGACTGATCACGCCGCTGCTTATCTGTAACTTACTCCGCTCTTTGCTTACCTATAAGTATGGAATAAACTATTATGTTATTACGCTCTTGACACTGCGTAAGCTTGGTTCACCGATAACAATGTGCAGCTTAAGTTGGCAATTAAAATTATAAAGTTTGTCAGGTAAAGAGCTCATAGATCTATGCGTGTAAACGGATTTTATCCCCATGAAGTCTGAATCAGCTGTAGAACCCGACAAGATGTAGTTGTTAAGTGTTGCGACCCATTTTCGCATTTACTACTGCCTTCTCTTTGGAATGACTGAAAATCAAAATTACTCGTAATTTCTGGGCACGAAATACAGTAAACAACAATAATGGGATAGTAATATTATTTTCTAAAAGATATAAATACATATTAAAAAATTGAAAATAAACTTGAAATGTTTGCAGTTTCTTTTAGATGTACTGTAAGTTTACTAGAGAAAACCATTGACAGTTGACGTTAATCATCTGTAATGTTTCCTCCCATTTACTGCACATGTACTGACCTTTGTTACTATTATTACCTGTATTTCTTACTACCAGTATAACGCCTTTACATTTGTCATTAAAACTGAAAAAGCTATAATATAATGATGCAGAGCTTCTTGACTTGCAGCTGTTCAAAGAAAGTCTGCACATGCTGTTTTTTGTTCTCGATCTTTTTTTGTGAAAAAATCGTGTTAATCTCGCAGTGAAGCTATTGTGAAGATATTGGTATCGCCATGGTTACTAACATGATTAGCCAATTACAAGAGAGACTTCCCGCTCTGGCGCGCCGCCGTTTCTTTTAAAGTTGTGTTTTATGTAGGAATTTCATCAGTATTTAAAAAATAAACAGTACGTTACAGATAAAATTCTTATCCACAAGCGGCCATTTAATATCCCCTATATAGGAAACCCTTAAGTAAACGTCGGCGAAGGGTTGCTGAATCCGAAAATAATAAGGATTGTAACATTGGAACGTTGACAATGTGTGGAAAACAAGATATTGTAATTAAACGTTCTTAACCGATTTTAACAACCACAGATAACTTCTCCAATATGTTTCCATGATCCACTAAAATAACCGGAAATCAGGATGTGTAATAATCCAAAGGCTCAAATTTAAAACGTTTAGCCAGCTCCAGATGTTTTCTTCCAGTTATTAAGGGAAGGTACGTTTTTTCTTTGGGGAGGGGGCTAGCGAATTTTGGTATTTTTTTCCAAAAAAAAGTGTTGGCCCTCTTGCGTTTTAATGAAAAAACTCCTGACCCCCCTCCCATCTTTAGGTGACTAACAAAAGTGTGACCCTCCCCTCACTACTACATGATATTTTCCATGCCGTAGGAAACTCGGAATATATATTTCGTTGTGAACGCAAGTTTTACTGTTTGAATATAATTTTATATGTATCTCGATATTGAATGTGTGCGAGCCTTCCCTAACCGCAATCTCAATCCATTTTACGTGTGAACTCGGTTCCGGCAGGAGTCCATAACTCCTGGTTCCGGTTGTTTTGTGGTCCACAAAGTTTAGCTACCAAAGAATGTGGCAGAGGCAGCTTGCTAGAATCAGTGTGCGACCCGTTTGCACTGTTACCGCGTTTTTTGTAGTATATTCGTCCAGTAGACCTATTTCACTGGCTAGTTACGTGATCTGAATTGGGTAAACAAGTTCTGGTGGCGAACAGTAGTGATGCACGAAGAAGGTTGTTTTGACAAAAGTATTGCGTTTCAGCCGGAAATGAAATCGAAAAACACTTCATAGGCACATGCAGCCATTACATCTCAACCGTTTTTTTCTTTTTTTTTCTTATCCAAGGTTAGAAATCTCCAAATTTTTACATTTTGCAGCCTTTGACCCTTAGGAAAATAGTGAAAGGAAAAATCATCGATCTGTTGTGCATCGTATTGCGTCTCTCTATGTATTATGAGGTAGACAGCGTGTTAGGTCTATCGAGAAGTGCTGCTTAACTATAGGTTTTTCGAAACGCATAAACAAGCATCTGATCAACTCTTTACCTATCCCAAAGTTTTTTCAAATTAATTAGGCACTTCTGACCACTCCTCTTGGTTGATTGGCGCGGCGATCTAATGCGATTTGAGTTAAGATATGAAATAAGAAAGCCACAGACAAAAGAAGTATGTATGTAGTTTAAGATTATTAAGAGCGCTTGGGTGGCACTAGTTTGTTCAACGACCCTGTTTTAAGAAGAAGCCACGAAACTAGAAGGTAGGCAAATGTCTTTTGAATGACTTTTTTCAAATGATTTCTTGAATCGTATTGCGAGATGCGTCCAGAGTTATACCGCAAGATTTTAAGAAAGATGACTTGCAGACACTTGAAATGGCAAAACTTTTCTGTTCCTTGCTGTCATTTAATCTCGTAAAAAAGAGTTTTGTAAAGCTAGCTAGAACAAGAAACTCTAAGTTTATGGGTGTTTTCTAAAATTGAGAAGATTTTTCCATAAGTATGTTGGCCGTGAATTCCTGAATTGATGGAGATCAGTTGATCGTGTATGAATTGTAATTTGGTATTCGTATACATGAGGCCAAAGGTGCCGTTTCAAGTTGATAGAGGAATGACGTGAGTAATTTCCCTTGTATACAGAAGCAAAGCTCAAAGTAAGACTTTTCTCATTAGAAACGCATTATTTGATTATAAACTGACAACCACAAAAAGTTTTGCCGCAGGGGAGAACTGAAAACTCCATGAAAGCCGCCTGATGTGTTTGTCTGAAAAAATTACATTTAAACCAAAACTGGCTTCAAAATTTTGTGATTTTCTTTTTTTATGCGCCGAATGCACATTTATACTAAGTTAAAAAGTTTGTCATTGTGTTCGCCCAGGAAATCCTTGGCTTATATTCTTAAACATATTAAACATATTTTGTATCACGCAAATTAGGTAATTCACGAAATACAATTTATGAAAAAGGACACTTTGTATGCTATAGATGACGAATCATATTTTCCAGTGTCGATCATCAGTGGCTAGCGCTTCGTGCTTTTTATAACTAAGCGGAATCTGAAAAAGGTTTCTCTTACAAACCATATTTTTTCCTGTTGGTTGGTCCTACAGTGTACAGACTTCGCCCAATTCAAAAGGTTATAAATCCCTTCTTTGGTATATGCCATTTGTTTCCGTCTCAAGATAAAAGCCGGAATGACTATGACTGCCTTCCTAATTCCCTGGCCGGTTAACATAAGTTTAACATATAAACAGAGTATCAAATACTCAAGTGTTTGGAAATAGCGGCCCTGATTGTCACAGCCAGCCCAAACTCAACTGTCGATATACAGAGACCTGAGGTATAGAATGTGTGTGCTGCAGGCTACTTGCTAACACTCGGGTTCACTATTTTTATTAATTTCTTAAGGTAGATTTATAAAGGATAATGCCCGCCGGGGCCTTAGTGCAAAACTATTACAGTGGCTGCTAACACTCAGGCTCACTGTTTTCTTAAGGTAGATAGAAGGGTAATGCCCGCTACCTATGTGGCCTTAATACCAACTATTAGTGGCTGCTAACACTCAGACTCACCGGTTATCTTAAGGTAGATATAAGGGTAATGCCTGCTACCTATGTGGCCTTAGTGCCAACTATTAGTGGCTGCTAACACTCAGGTTCACTATTATCTTTAAAAGGTAGATGTGAGAGGTAATGCCCACTGTGGCCTTGGTGCCAATTGTTAGTGGGGGCAAGTTGCTACAAGCACACGCGCTTGTGAATTTCTTGTGATTTTGATTTTTCCTTCCACATTCCAGTAATGTTGCATTTACAGTAAAACTCGTACTTGGTTGTTGTGACGTTGTCGTTCTTTAAAAAAAACCGGTAACAACACAGCTATCGGCCATATATCGCACCTATAGAGTTGCTCCAATTTAAGGATACAAATATCATTTAATGCCCGTTTCAAGCGCCGTGCTACAGTTCTGCTAAGATCGCCTGAACTTAGAAAATCCAATTTCAGCGCGTCTTTAGCACGACAATCTCACCCGGGCCACACGAACATAGCTCGGGATAACTGGGGTTTGTTTCAGACCGGCCGTGATTAACTCGTGCCCGAGGCAAAGTTCGACCGAAGTTCGACGTCTAAAATCAAGTTGAACCATGCAAAGTCGTGTAACAGTCGAGTGTTATACATGTCATGTCGAGAAAACATAAAACTATATGTGATATCGACTTTTAATCGATTTGATGAGCTGTGACAAGATTGGATGAACTGACGTTTTATTGTTACACTTTTTTCCCCCACGTCAAGCAAAATCCAAAATTGCATTATTGCGTGAGACTACATTATCTTTTTTTTGCGAAAGAAACGAAAAACTCCAAAAAGTGCTTTAGCTAGCGCGAAAACATTTTCGATCCCTTTCCAAAAGAAACGCAAAATTTATTAACCCTAAGAATCCGGATTCAGATAAACCCATTGAATTCTCGTTGCGTGCCGATTCATTGTTTTCATTCTCCCTTTTGGGACTTTACCAAAGAAACGAAAAATCCCTTAAATAGATTCAGAATATGGGTTAGGATTTTTTCCAAAGAAATGCACCCTTAAAAAAATTATCAGTTATCTATGATTCGATGTTTGGATTTAAGAAATATTTTTTCTACTCAGTGCTAATTACAAATACATTTCGATTAAATTTTTACGCTATCCTAAAATACAGCTTAGTGATGCAGAAAGAGCTAGACTATTAATTTTTGATAGTTTCTGGAAACATTTCAGACAAATATATATATTTTGTAGAGTTGAAAAGATGAACAGTGAATAAATTTTCTCTCTATTACTGTTAGTAATGTTTACTATAAGACAGTTCAAGGACTGTGGAAGCTTTAATCTGCAGATCTGCAAGCGAACTACAAGTTTTGTCATAGTCAGTATAGCGTGACTAGACCAAGATCTTAAGAATGGCGGCTGGTGAATATTGCCAATATTTGTGAAAAAAGATGGGCGGCACCTTATACATCGAAATCTACTATTTACTATGAAAACATACTTTGAAGGAGGATCCGGAGGACGCCATAACACAATTCGTGGTTAGAAAAAAAGAAAAATTCATTATCTTTACACATACACAACAACAATGTAAACTGGCTAGTTTATGAATTGACGCTTGCTTTCACGACTTGCTTTGAATTTGGATAGATTTGCCCTGGCGAGGCACACTGCAAGCAGCTTGAAGACATGCAGGCAATCCCATACTTAATTTTGCTTAGTAAAGGTTATGAGTTATAGTCACTGCCGGACTATCAATTGCTTCTTTTGAAGCTCTTTCAAAGTCCAGAAATCGTAGGGAATTCTCTTGTTCTTTTTCTGATTTTAATAATCTATCATCGCAAAAATTAAATATAGTTTATAGATACCCGGGGATTTATTCACATTAGAACTGAATGGATAGTAAAAATATAATAAGCTAGTTTTAAAATTAAACTACTCGCATTGGTCCATTGCACAACACCCAAAACGAAAACTAATAAATTGGTAAAACTGTTAACATGTTTATTTGAAACCAAATATAATTAAATTTAATTGCGTGTATTTCGTAATTAGCAAATTACTCTTGAGGTGATGTGTAAGGAAAGATTTTCAGATATTATTCGTTTTCAAAGTACAAAGCTGCTCCCGCCGTTTGGAACGCTTAAGAATGTCCGGTTCATCTTAGTTTAAAAAGAAGTTAAACAGAAGGCTTGATATGAACAATGAACGCCACCCAAAATGAAACTGACAAGCATTTTGCCGTATGTTATGTGAATGATTCCTTGGAAGTAAAACTCGGTCGGGTATTATTATATGGAGTCCTTATTACCCTGTCGATGGCCGGCAACTCGCTTATCATTGCTGTTTCGCGTAGCGAGAAAACCATCAAGGCAACTGTTCGCTTCTTCATACAAAACATGGCCGCTGCTCAACTCTTAATAACCTTAGTGTACATGCCGCGGATGGTTTTGTTCGCTTTCAAGGGATATGAGTGGCTTGTCGACGGCACATTGGGTTTAGTCTTGTGCAAGATAGTTACAGTTAGTCATCACACGGCGATCCTTGTGTCAATTCAAACACTGGTTGTAATCAGTGTGGAGAGATTTCTTGCAGTAGTTAACCCTTTAAAACGAAACATAACCAAGCGCTTAGCAAAGCGGATTATCGTGGCAATATGGCTTCTTTCTTTGCTGGTTCGATTTCCACGCGCTTTAGCCCTTATTTTAGAGAGAAACAAGCGAGGGACGCTGATGTGTACAAGTGCGAGAAGCTTTAACGAGCTATTTCCAAATTCAAAACTAATCTACTACGATATACTTTTTTATCTTTTCTACCTTTTCCCAACTGTCGTTTTATTTGCATCATACTTGATGATTATTGTCACGTTGAAGATGCATAAGAAAGTTCCTGGCTATCGTGTTAGCAGAGAAGAGAGACGTCGAAAAATCCAAAACAGAAGGGTTTTTCGCATGCTGTTTGCAGTTACTTTGGCATTTGTACTTTGTTGGGTTTTATATTTTACCAAGAAACTTTTACCCAAGGCAGTGAAAAGAAGATGTGCTTTCGAGTTTTGGAGACGCTTTGTGGCGCACAGTAATTCAACCGTTACACCCATGATTTATTTCATTTTCAACAATGGCTACAGAAGGGCAGTAAAGCGAATATTGCAAATGCAATTGTCAAAACTCCGTGTTCAGATCACTAGTGTAACAACGACAAAGCCCTCGAGTGCATGCAATACCGATTTGTAAACATAACATTTTATGCGTTTTATTTTATTTCCAAAACTTGTTCAGTGTGAATGCAAGTATAGGTACATTAAGATACTGCATACTCAAAAAACATATTGTTTGTAGTAGTCAGGCATATATATTAAAAAGTTGGCACCGGCTAAACAACTTTGCTCATGGTCCAACACCATATGCTATACAATCGCCAAAATGGATATGTTGAAATTGTTGGCAAGTCATCGGTGTAGCGACGAAGACTCGTTCTTGAAGCTTGGCCGAAGAAGCTGGAAATATCAAATCCAGTATATTGCTTAGAAAATCAAACGATTTGATAATATACTCCCCAAAGTCCCTCATTTTGTAACTTTACCTATTCAAACCAAGTAGTACTATACTTTAATCTATCCTTTCCTTACGACTATAGAGTAACAACCTTGGGGTAATGCATACTCCATTACCTTAGGGGTGGACAATTTGACCTTTAAGGGGCAGGTTGGAGGAACTTATGTGGGCAAGAATTATTTTTTCAGTTGTCCAATGGGGCAGGATATTTTTTTGTTGAAAAAGCTTAGACCGAATTTTTTGTCCGTATATCATCAATTGCAGGAATTTATTCCCAGCTATATGATAAGGTCGATTTAAAATAAAAAAAAGATAAATATTTGAATATATATATACAATTTTGAAAATGAATCAGGGGTTTCAGTTTATGTTTGATGCATGCAATAATTCATCCACAGAAATCCTCTATGTTCAAGTAATTGAAGTGTGGACTCCATATAAAATTGAATAAAGATATAACAAATTTCGTGAAACATATATGCTTAACATTAGTATTGAGGTGATCACGTGATCTATAAGGACTTCAAAATAAAATATCAATCACTCTTGGGGCCTCTTGACATGGAGCGAGTTGTCCCGGCAAGGCGAGATATGCCGGGACGATAGATAAGCTGGTATTTACATGCAAGAATGTAATTCCGCCTGGCCGAGACAACTTCAACGTGGATTATTTTTCGTGACATCGCCCAGATCGCACGAGTTCCGGACGTTCGTTGAACTCAGTCAGTTTCCCCATAATAAAGCGAGAATAGTACATCACGTTAGCCAACAACTGTCAAATCTCGTCCCGCCTGGCCGAGATATCTCGGCTGTATGCCATTACATGCCCTAAAGTTGCCAACATTTAAACGAAAAGGTAAAATACAATACAGATGGAAACCCGGAAAGCCAAGATATCTTGGCTTGCCGGGACAACTCGCTCCATGTAAAGAGGCCCTTATTCCCAGAGTACAGCAGACAATGTAAACCATGCTAGGCCTCCGGTGAGAAAACCATCATAGATCATGCGAAAAGACAACCTCGTTCCCAGGGCGCCTTTCCCTCCGTTTATGGGCGGGTCGGGAAATGACGGAGGGAAAGATGCCCTGGGAACGAGGTTGAAGAAAAGAGTGGGCAGGAGTGATTAGGGAAAAGGTCAAAACAATGGTATTTCGTAGGAACCCAATT
Source organism: Hydrozoanthus sils (assembly GCA_027575215.2). NCBI lineage: Eukaryota > Metazoa > Cnidaria > Anthozoa > Zoantharia > Hydrozoanthidae > Hydrozoanthus > Hydrozoanthus sils. The sequence continues at coordinate 13,230 of JAOBRD020820701.1, forward strand.
TAGGGGGGTAGGGTATTGTGTGCCGCCAACCACCACCTTTTTTCAAAAAGGCTGAATTTCAGGAGCAAATATCATATTCAATAAAATAGATATTGATAAAGTGCT
>JAOBRD020820805.1:0-13334 GCA_027575215.2 Hydrozoanthus sils
AACGTGGCTTAACGGGGCTCAATGTGGTCCCTTTAAGACAGGAATAGGGATGTTAGTAGAAGTTTGCCCTAGGATGGGATAATGGTGCTCGGCCGATCTTTTAGGGTCAAAAATAAGACCGCGATTCGGAATCACGATTACACAATTGAAACAGTATCATAGAAAACTAGTGTTTACTAACTTCAGCAATACAAGTTAAATGTGGTTGTACTTTTAAAGGTCAGAAGCAGGTACCTGAGGTAACTTACGATATATCTTTTAGGATAAAAATTGTGTTAAGTATATGCTTCAAATATATTCAGACGATAAAAATCAAAGGCGGTTATTGAAACGTTTTAGTCGAAACTCTCTCGAAAATGAACAACGGAATTACAATAATTTGTAGTAAACAAAGTTTATTTTCTTTATATTAAAACAAGTAATGTTGGTGTAAACAGTTTTGCCATGCAGATGTGCTCGGCAGTCTGTCGAGTTAAGCGTGAACTTCGAAAATTATTGCACCATATTTTGTTGCTGCCTTCGTTTTATCTGTGACTGTTTTCTCAACAAGAAGCTAGAAACGACTAAAAACCGAGAAGTGAACGTACACAGCCGCCATTTTGGATTTCACAGATGCTTTCTATCAAGTGTTAGCATAAATCAAGTCACGAATACTGCAATCTGATTGTTTCCCTATCAGGTGATAGATATAGCGTCTGTGAAATCCAACATGGCGACTACATGTGAACTTATGGATTTTCAGTCCTTTCTGCAGAGGACTTGAAGCTTCTAATTAACAAAATAGTTTAAGACAAAACAAAGGCAGCAATGAAATCATTTCTATCGGCTATTGATCGAACGATAGAAATTGCGAGCTCGTATTCTAATTGTTAAATAGATAACGAGTCGGTAGCCAATAAGATTGCAGCATTTGTGATAAATAGTGACTAGATCTCTGCACACACGTGCAATATGCATTGCTGATTTTTAATCACCAGCCAGACCTAACAAGCACAACGGTTCAGACATTTAATAATAACACTGTCTTATCTGGCAGTTATCTCCATGGAAATTTGATATCAACGATACAAGCCGATGTTTTTGACCAACTGTCATCTTTAAAAATACTGTAAGTACGTTGTATCTTTAACAGTTCACGTATGTCTAGTTAACTAGAAATTAAAATTTCAAGTTTAAATCGGTTTGAATAAAATATTATATTGATAGCTCTGGTTTTTAACTGTAGATATGCTTATCTAAAACCTAATACAAATAAAGAACTTAAATGTATGTTAGTCAGCTTGAATAGTCAAGCTTAACAGTTGGTTTAGTCTCCTTAGAAAGTATTTTAGGAGAACCAAAACACTGAGGCGATAGAAACAAGAGTGTTGGAGGCTAAAGAGTAATTCTTTAACTAGATACAGATTCCCTTTTTTTCTTACTGACGCTTGCTGCACTGTTAACGTTCATCCTTTACAAAATCTCGCCTGCTAGATCTCTGAATGATAACCAGATATCAGCGATACCAATCGGTGTGTTCAGCGGACTGTCGTCCCTTTTATGCCTGTAAGTATAACAAAAGATAAAGGTACCGTATTTTAACATCAGTCAGCTACACCGATTGTAGAACGTCGAAACGAGTGCAGCCCGGCACTGGGAATCTAACTGGAGAAATCTAGCTCAGGACCTCAAAAGCCGATTAGTGCTAACCCAGGGTTAATTACCATGAAACCAATACAGTACAACAAATCAACATTTATTTGGTTTTCCATGGGGGATCTTCAAACTAAATTTACAGCGAATTTTTCTAAACAAACTACTAATATTGATTACAATGTTGTTTAAAAGTATTTTGTAAACCTTAGAAGACTAAACTAACTAAGCTATATTAGGTAATAAATTAACAATACAAACAATATCTGATTTAGCTAACGACAAATATCCTGTGATAAAAATCTCCTGAGTAAAAACGATTTAAGGTGTAATTTAAAGGATAAAAGAGATTTAAATTGTTTAGTCTCAGCAGGGATATCGTTCCAAGTTTTTGTGCCACGGTATTCGATTGACTGTTGGGCAAGTGAAGTTCTGAATCTAGGGAGATGAAGGTTTGAGGAATTTTGAGTACTGAGTATTGAGTAGAGAATTTGATATCTTTGAGAGAACCAATAGGTTTTGTAAAGAGTTAACCTTGGGTTAAGTTTATCGGGGTTTTGAGGAACCGGGCTCAGAAAGCAGCACAAAACCGACTAAGCTACGCTTGCTCCTATTGAACCTTTATTAATTTAATGAGGAAAACACATTGTTGTGTAAAATACCAGTATTCTCCCTGATTGTCTTTCAAGGCCAAATGTTATTATAACCTAGTGCCGATTTCGTAGAGGGAGTACCTTGAGAAACACCCTCGAAGTCAGATTGAAACCAAAAAATCTCAGTGGAGTCCAGGAACCGATCCCGCAGAGTTGACAAAAGCGACTGATGACCGCTACGGATCCCTTACTCCCCATAGTGTTGACAATATTGCCTAATCTTGCGTAATTAACATGTTATAAAGTTTATGACGGTTAATCTGAACATGCTTGAAAGATTAAATTAATTTAGAAGAGTAATACATTAAATCTAAATATGCAAAGAGTCTCATGGGACGTTTTTAAAAAATTGCTTTGAGTCCTTATAAGGAAAAGCACAATTAAAGACCTTCCTTGGCTCACTGCATAGATTTGACATATATATTCAATTATCAGCCACGGTAAGCGTGTTTAACGCATATTGTTTAGGCGCTCAGTGCAACACAGTTAGAAAAACAAAAGATTTTGTAGCTGACATTTTTTATATGAGCCTTCAGATCCGGTTCTACCAAGCCTTGGTAAGTTAATTTTGTCGTCACTAATACATGAAAGATTGTTGACTCTTTGCTGATTTCTCTTTCCCTGGTTGTTAAAGGAATTCTCCACTGTATAATGATTATTGGTTTTAAAGAAAACTTTTTTTTAAGTCTGCGTCCATATCAGAGGCTCAAGTTCGATAATCTTATAAAGAAGTTTAACACCAAGCAATTTAGTTTGATCGTTTCCACGGTTTGAATTTCCCGCGTGCTGCCATTTTGAAACGTGACGTGTATCGGTTGCAGTGCCAGACCCCGTCATTGTTGTGGTATTCATCAAGAGTGGAGACTGGCACGTGTATGTAATGCAACCAAACACGTCACACTTCAAAATGGCAGCGTGCTAGAAATTTAAACCTTTACTGAAAATTGCTAACTGTGCCTTCCAACACCATGTCTTACCTGATAGAGGGCTAGACAAAAACAAGATATTAACTTTGCCAGATGGTGCATTCAATGGACTATCATCTTTACAATTCCTGTGAGTACATTAGTTATTTTGTTTTTCTATTGTTGTTGTGTTGTCAGATTCAATTCTATTCTATTTTTAAATCTATATATGTTTATACTAACATTAACAAAAAGGGTAAAAGAAAGAAACTATAAAGTTGTATGGTTGAATGCCACTAGATCAAGTTTGAGAAAAAGAGTATCGCAATGGAATTTCATTTGATTAATTCAGTCGTTGTTTTCAATCTTATTGATGCCGTCAAAATTGATTGATGTTCAAAATGACTAGTTTATGGACTAAGCCTACTTTTAAGTTTCGTCTTTGTTACTGACTCACTTATGGAAAAACCTTAACTTGTAGACAGCTTGCGCAAAATAATATTTCAAGGATATCGTCTGGTGTGTTCAGTGGACTCTCGTCTCTACGATTCCTGTAAGGTTAATAGTTTATAGATAACAATTAAAAGTAGAGGGGCTGGTGCAGTGATAAGATCTCATCCTCCCAAATGTGAGGTCCCTTGTATTGATCCCCAGCCTGGTAGAGAGTTGAATATTTGAGTGACGTTCTTTCCCGTTAAAGTCCACTCAGTTTTCCATCCGTCTGGGGTCGGTAAAAGAGTATCAGCATACATGGACCGCTTTGATGTAAAAATATGTTTCCTATCCGCCTGGAATAAATTGATCTTTGTCAATCGCCTTTGAGCATATTTACGTGGAAAGGGTGCTATATGAATGCAGAACGATTACATTTCTTACTATTTTACGTTATTCTATTCCTAGGAAAAAGAATAGAGAGTTTTAGTCCGATCATATGACATAGAAATATTTTCAATGAGTTATTTGGTATTTGAAGTTACTTACCTACACGTGTGTTTATAAATCCAATCTAATCTAGAATTCATCTTCTTTCAATCATTATTAATCTTTGCTGAACTGTTCCTCTGTGGCAATATTTAACATGGAAGACGGCTGGAGCAAAATAGAATATCATCAATAGCTGTCGACGCGTTCAACGGCTTGTCGTCTCTCGAATACCTGTAAGTATCAGAGTTATTGTGTTAATCCAACAAAGTGATGTCGTTATGACGTTGAGAACAGATCATAAGCGGCAAAATCTCTCCTTTTTGATAGGTAATTTCAAAACTTGGCAAAATTGAAATCTTATTATTGGTGCTATAGACATATAATTGTAGGTCATACAAGCTCATCAGATAGCGGTATTACTTGTAATATATACGAAAAAATGTTCTCTAGCTTGCATAAGTAAATTGTTCAATGATTATAATAAAATATAGGGTGACTGCAGGCGTCCTGTAATAACCATATTAGGGAGTTTACGAAACGAGGAGGGCGACGCCAACAACGACGGCTTCCAAAAATCATATTTCTTGCTTTTCCCTTTCGACCATCGCTGGTTTATTTACTTTGTGAACAGAAAAAGATTAAAGCTCCCTGCATAAAGATAAAAGAAGACTGCGAAGATTTTCAGTTTATCGTTCCCGCAGTCGTAAGAACTCCAAAATTAAGCTTTTCACGTCATGATTTTGAAGACAACGGCTTGAAGGTGACCCACATGGTGCATTACAACGTGAAGCAATTGTTTTCACTATTGTTTTCTTCCGCCATCACCAGCGTTGGTCTCCTCGTTTCGTAAACTCCCAATTGATCAAGTTAGGAGTCATAATTTCATCATGATTAGTGAGCTAAACTATTTTCGAGAAGAACCTGTGCTTTTGTGAAACAAGCATAGAGTGTCATGAGCCACACCCGATGGGACTCTGGTAATGGGCAATGATTTGCTCCTTAAGCTTTAGTTAACTGAGAACATACTTTGAAATGTCTTAACTGACTTAAGCTACTCGTCAATATTGTTCCAGATCTCTGCTTCAAATAATCTAATGATAGAAAGATCTCCATAGTTTGTGCGGGATGCTTGAAGAATGTTGGTTCGTAGCATGGCATGTTCGCTATATTGATGCTTGCTGATATCAATAAGCTTATCACAAAAAAACATTATGCATACCACGTTCAAATAAAGTCAACTGTTTCTGCCCAAGAAGAGTTTATTTACGTTAACGGACGTTACAAAGTCTAGGAATTCGTTCGAAAATTTTTGAAAGTCCATTGCCAGACTTGTCCAACACCCAGCCCGACCCCTTCCCCCCCCCCCTCCTCCTCCTTATCCACACCAATACATCTCTCTAAAAATATAATCAATTATTGTTCGCTGTTTTTAAGTTATCTTGATTAAAATAGTTTTAAAATGGACTTTACAAAAGCTCCACTTATAGTTATTTTTGTCAAATGCTAAGTTCGCTGCTCATCAGGTTGTGTTACCTTATGTACAGTAATCCTGGAAGAAACGTCATATCGACCATGTCAGCTAAATTGTTCGGCGGTCTTTCAAATCTAAACACCCTGTAAATAATATAGGCGATGTATTTGCCAGAAAATACACCTCCATCCCCTCCTTCTCAACATACCTTCCCCCAAAAAAGAAATGATTCATTTTTCTTTTTCACTATTTGTAAAATGTCAGTATTGATTAGATTAGTTTAATAACGCAACTTAACATATTTTCTCAGTCAACATACCTTCCCTAAAAAAGCAATGATTCATATTTTCTCTTCTTCACTGTTTTCAAAATATCAGTCTTGATTAGAATTTGTTTTAGTAACGCAACTTACCATATTTATTTGAAAAATCTCCCCTCAGTTCTTGTTGTTAAATGCTAAGTTCGCTGCTAAGTTCGCTGCTCATCAGGTTCTGTTGCCTTGCAGCAATCTTGGAAGAAACGTCATATCAACCATGTCAGCTAATTTGTTCAGCGGTCTTTCAAATCTAAACACCCTGTAAGTAATATATGCGATTTATTTGCCAGACCTGTAAACTCAACACACATCCCCGTCCCCTCCTTCTCAACATACATTCCCCAAAACAAGAAATGATTCATTTTTCTCTTCAGTCTTCACTGTTTGTAAAATATCAGTCTTGATTAGATTAGTTTTCATAACGTAACTTATCATATATTTTTTTTGAAAAATCTTTCCTCAGTTCTTGTTGCCAAACACTATTTTCGCTGCTCACCAGATTATGTTGCCTCGCAGCAATCTTGAAAAAAACGTCATAACAACCATGTCAGACAGTTTGTTCAGCGGTCTTTCAAATGTAAAGACCCTGTAAGCATTAATCGATCTCTATGTGTAAACCCTTATCAAACAATCAACTACATGTGTAGATCCTTGTAAAAAGCAATCTTAATAAATGATAAAAGATAAATCAATATGTGTAAAAACCTATAAAAATCAACTATGTTTTGAAAATCCTTGTAAAATCTCAATCTTTACCGGTGTCAACCCTTAAATAAAAATCAATCTCAATGTGTCATTTCTTAATAAAAAATTCAAGCTTTATGCGCAAATCCTTGTAGAAAAACAATCTTTATGTGTTAATCCTTATAATATGTACGTACAATCAATACATACTTTATTTATAGAAGGTAAAAACATCCAGTGTAACAATTCTTAATATGTTAAAAGAAATGACTTACGTCACTGTTTGCCGCGCGTGAGTCTGAATTTAAAAAAAAGAGTTTTTGAATTTTCAATCAATCTCTATGAGTAAACCTTACTGAAAAGTTGGCTTTATAAGTCAATCCTTATAAAAAACAATCTTTATGTTTAAATCCTTACAAGAGAATCAATTGCTATGGTTAAACCCTTACAAAGATTGTTTAACTTCTCGAGTTGCTTATGCTGTTCTTTCACGCTGCTATGCAAACTGACAGCATTCTTGACGAAAACCCGATTTCAACGATACCTGCCAGTGTGTATAGTTTGTCTTCTTTAAGAGAACTGTAAGTATTAGCATGGTCTTATTGTTGTATATCGTAATAACACCATAACAAAAAATTTCAAAACTTGCATCTTTTGTCGGTTTAGTTTGAAAAAAATTGAGTTTATTTATTCTAATTATGAAATGATTTTTTATGAAGTAAACCATAGATTTACTAGACTTTGCAGCATGCAGTGTGCATGATAAAAAATGTGCTTGCTGGTTCACTTTTTATTTACTCATTTATTCACTTACCGATTTGCTTACTTTCCTACTTACTTACCTACTTAGTTACCTGTTTACTTTATTAACTACTAACTTACTTACCTTATTATCTATACTTACCGGCTTACGTTTTTACCTCATGGATGACGTAAGTCATCGATGAGGTTTAGGAGTGAACCGGAAACCGGGCCCAGTTTATAGTCATTTTCGTAGTATCGCGATGCCAAGTTTTGTGTTTTCATTTGGGCGATTCTGCGCTGTCACTTAAATGACAATGGAAAGCCATTCGAAAGCCATTGTCTAAGTGATTGACAGTGCAGAATCGCCCAAACGAAAACACAATTATTGGAATTAGGTATCGCGATACAACGAAATTGATTGTAATGCCTATTGGCAATCAACACCCGGCCCCTGCAGTGAAAATCGATCATTGGAAGCCAATCAATATCGTCGAATATCACTTGATTAATATCAATACATGTTACATAATGTTGATTATTATCGATGCATCTTTTTCCCCAACTTAATTTTATGGATTATTATCGTAGATTATTGATTTACTGTGCAACTTCTCAGTTGACTGAGTCATGGCTTTAGTGCCAAACCATCTCTTTGTCTAACATACATCTGCCTTTATAGCTTATGATCTCTTTTCTTTAAATAAAAATTTGTGGCAACATTCACAGACTTATATCCTCCTTCAATTTACATTATTTTAAGTTATATTTGAGTTTTCATCTGTTAACTTCATAGTATGTCACTAACTGATCAGGTTAGCTGTTTTGTTGTTTGGAAGCAACACTTTAATCGCCAATCCATGTTTTGTGCCTTTGTCCAATTTTTTATGCAAAAAATTGATATTAGCAAAATCAATGATTTTAAGTTAATTAAAATATCAATAATAATGGATGCTCACAGTTTTTTTACTTTGATTATCATCAGTTTCCAATGTCAATCAGTAATTGATATTAACTTTTATAGATACTGATACTGGGACCAATAGTGGGTAAAAACAGAGCAGATGTAATAAATATTCATCAATAGAGGATGACTCAGGGGGGGGGGGGGTGGCTTATAAGAAAGAATGTATGATGAAAATGGGAAGCGAGGGAGGCTGAATGAAAAGAATAAAAGGAATATATGGAAATTTCTCCAAAAGTTGGGGACTGTAGCTTCCCAGCCTCCTGGTAGATTCAAATGCATGCATTATTTTAATTGTAACACATAAGATGACTTTGTGACATCATATCTATCCATGAGGTAGCTCATAGAGCCTTTGATTACTTACTTACCTACTTGCCTACTTACTTATTTACTCACTTATAGCTTACTTACTTACTTACCTATTTACTAACCTACTTACTTACTTGCCTACTCACTTACTTATTTACTTACTTACTTATCTATTTACTTACTTACCTACTAACTTACCTATTTACTTACTGACTTACCTACTTACTTACCTACTTACTTACTTTCTTACCTACTTACTTACCTATTTACTTACCTATTTACTTACTTATCTACTTACTTACCTATTTACTTACCTACTTACTTAAGTGAGAGCACGTGGCGTGTTCCACGGCATCATAGTTTCAAGACTGTGCTTCAACAATGTTTCACTAGTTTGATCGATTTATGAAACAAAAACAAATATCAAGCCATTATGAAGAACCGAAGTTCGTTTTCCTTTGTTAAAAACATTTTACTGCATCGCTTACAAAGAAACTGATTTCTTTGGCGCCATGTCTTACTAGAGCACTTTCTTTGACTCTTTGTTGACTTAGCGGTGTCGTTAATTAAATAATAACAAGACGTCGGTCATTTTATAGTTCGATTTCGATAACTGGAATATCAATAATACCAGTTGGAGCATTGAGAAAACTGACATCTCTTCAGAAACTGTAAGTAGAGTGATTATCATGTTGTTAACGTAAAGTCACTGGCGAAACGTTGCAGTTTTTCTTGCCAAAGCAAGGTTAATATATATACTTTGCTTTAACATCTCTGCCTTTTCTCTGCCTCATTGTAGATGGATGGATGGATGAATGAATGGATTGGTAAACATAGACAGATATATAAGATAGATGGATAGTTGGACGGATGGAGGGATGGATAGACAAATAAACAGATACAGAAAAAACACTTGCCTTTTACGATATACTGTCAAATGAAACAAACTTGGTTTACTCTTAAGGTATTTTTATGAGAAGCAGCTAAGGGACAACTATATTACATATAATCTGAAATCTTTTGCTTATTAGTAATCTCCACCACAGTTATAAACTGTCCTGCTCCTGTGACTTGGTAAAAACGCTGTATGAAATTAAATCCAGAGTTGAAGTGCATGGAAACTGTAACCAGGACCTAACGTCGAACCCTCGACCCGATTTAACTACATTTATGAATAGCACATTCCGTCGCTGTGGTAAGGGAAGAAATAGAGAAAATTGTTTTCATATTTGCGTCGTACAGTACTGTGTTAATTTTTTTTTCTTAACATCAGCAACAGTTTTTAAATTGAATTAAGAAAAAAATAATTTTGTAGTTTAAAAAAATTAATATACGCGCCTTTGGAGTCCAAGAAACGGAAGGTTATATGCAGAAAATTTGTAGGCACGGAAATGAGTTATCCATGGCTATTTTGTCTAAAATGAACTCAATTTTGTTTTTCAATATGAGCAGTTGAGCACTACATACTTTATAACCCAGCTTTTCACGCTTATTTTCTTTGCCTGCTGTTTTTCCCTTATCACTTCCAGTTTTTTTTCCAACTATTCCCTTTACGCTTCACAAGGAGACAAATTGGATCCCAAACGCACTAAATATAAAACTGAGCACCAGGAAGAGCACAACTGTTTCCGTTAAGGCCTTTGCTCCAAATGCTGATTCTCGTCTTCGCTTACAGCCTCACCAAGGTTTATGAAGACATCGCCAAACTACATTTATGCTGACAGAGGAAAGTCTCAGCAGTTGACCTGTATCGCCGATGGTATTCCTGCCCCTCAGATTTTGTGGCTATTTGATGACAAGACTTTCGCCAAGCTCCCTAACAATACTGGATTGCCAGTTACTGACGTTCAACAGAGCGAAACGTACACCTGCATAGCCTTTAACAGCTGGGGTACTATTTCAAAAAATATAACCATTATTGTTCAAGGTAAACAGAGTAATTGGCCTATTTTTGAAAGGTTTAAGCTTTGCGCCATTTCGAGCTAATGATGAAACCTAATTATCAAGTGCAAGGGAAGGGCGTTTCTCTTATATCTTAATTCACTTTCTTGTCATTGCTCTTGTAAATGTATCTTTCAGCTTCTCACGGTGTATCTGTTAATTTTTCTTTGTAGTTTCCACGCTTTCTAACAGCTATGTTTCCTGCGTCTGTTACGCCCGGGTACACGTCTGTTTTCTCCCACTAGCGTGGCAGAGTTTTTGTACCAGTAGGCTGTTATCATTCTTTGGGTTTACAGTCATTTAGTTTTGGCCCTGTATTTTTAGTTTTAGGGCGTTTCATAGCTGGCATGTGTTTGCTCTACGTGCTGGTTAAAAATATTGGTGCCAGCTTATTGTCACGATGTTTGGCTTGTTCATGACTTTTTGTAGCGGCGTGTTTTATGGCCGGCGTGTGTCCACCCTAAATGCTGGTAAAAAATTTTGAGTGCAAGCGTTTTGTCATGATGTTTGGTTCGTTCATGACGTTTTGTAGTGGCGTGTTTTATGGCCGGCGTGTGTCCGCGCTACGTGCTGATAAAACATTTTGAGTGCCAGCGTTTTGTCATGATGTTTGGCTCGTTCATGACGTGTTGTAGTGGCGTGTTTTATGTCAGGCGTGTGTCCGCCCTACGTGCTAGTAAAAAATATTGAATGCCAGCTTCTTGTCATCAATGTTTGGCTCGTTCTAACGTTTTGTAGTGGCGTGTTTTATGGCCGGCGTGTGTCCGCACTACGTGCAGGTAAAAAATGTTGAGTGCCAGCTTCTTGTCATCAATGTTTCACCTGTTCATGACGTTTTGTAGTGGCATGTTTTATGGCCGGCGTGTGTCCGCCCTACGGGCTGGTAAAAATTTTGAGTACCAGCGTTTTGTCATGATGTTTGGCTCGTGCATGACGTTTTTTGTAGCGGCGGGCTTATGGCCGATGTTTGTTTGTCCTCTGCGCTATTCCAGCTTATTGTCCTAATGTTTGGTCATGTATGACGTTTGTTGCGGCGTGTCTAGGGCCGGTGTTTGTTTGCTCTACGTTCTGGTTTAAAATTTTAGTGTCAGCTTATTGTTATAACGTTTGGCTTGTGCATGGCGTGTTTTATCGCCGGTGTTTGTTTGCCCTAAGTGCTACTAAAATTTTAGTGCCTGTTTATTGTTATGAAATTTGGTTCGTGCATGACGTTTGTTGCGGCCGGTTTTATCACCGGTGTTTGATTTGCTCTATGTGCTGGTTTTAAAACTTTTTAGAGACGGCTTACTGTCATGATGTTTCGCTTTATTTATGATTGCTTTCTCGTAATGGTGTGTTTTGAAGCTCGAAGCCAGGGATCGTTTGCCCTACGTGCTAGTTAAAAATTATATTGACAACTTACTATCATGTTGTTTGGCCCGTATCACAACTTTTCGTAGCGGCGTGTTTTAGAGCTGTTGGTCGTTTGCTCTACGTGTTGGTAATATTTTTCCGTACCAGCATACAGTCAACATTTTTGGCTATTGTTGTTTCGGCTACGTCATATTTGATTTTGGGTCAGTATTTCCATGTTTTTTGTTTTGTTTTGTGTTCGTCTTTTCCTTTTACGCAAAGTTGCATAGTTAAAAAACCGGTTGTGGACTTGCTGTGTGAGGGCGTTCCATTTTGCTCGCCAAGTGTCTGGTCGTGCAGTTGTGGTCCGGAATTTTTATTCTCTCAGGGTTGTATAATTTAAAGTTGGGGGTCGTCTCTTTGGCTATGCGCTTGGGTTTAAAGTTTTTCACGCCAATTTTATTGTCGCGAGGTTTTGGCCCGATATACTCATGCTCGTTTCAGCTGCATGGGAGCTTTTCGGTTTGTCATGCCAGTTCACTGTCGTGAAGAGCCGCTTTGCGCCAGAAGTTATATTTACCTAGTGCCTTCGGGTCTTTCCCTTTCTTCACCCGCGCGCTCCAGGGTTGACAGGCTTTGAACAGGACCATAGCAAGGTTGGCTCGCACTGGCACAAGGCTGATTAACCCTGAGTCCCTCTCCTGCTAGGTGCGCCATCTTTACGTTTTTACTAGCTTGTCTTGTTTTCGTTGTGGCTCGTTTCCGATAATCGCACAGCTTTCGGTCGGAACCTCTGTGTTATGGGTGCGAGTGGATGGCACACCTCTGGGGGCTCAGGGTGTGGCCAGCGGCAAGGTTCACATTTCTTTCGCATTCGTTAATGCAGTTCCGGGATGGATTATTACAGCAGACGCAATTAAGTTGGCTTTCCAAACCTGGACGAATCGTAGCCGGAAATTTGCATCGTTATCTCGGCGCGTTCAGCACATTGCAGACGAGGTTCTATGGACCTCGCCAAGCTGGTTCCATGGAGTGCCCACGGGTGCCAACTAAGGGGTTTTTCCAGCAAATCATTCGACGCTTATTTGCTCTCTTTGCGTGTGTTACGTAACTATAGGCCTTGCGCGGCTTTCAAGGCTTCATCGCAATGAACATTCATTCCATTTGGGGGAAAGTCAGCGACTCGCTTCCTCCCTATCTGTCACTAGAACTACTTGAAAACTTTGTGCTGGTTTTCCCTAAGTTGGTTGTTCATCCAAGTTTCCGGCTTGTGCTTTGGGACCTCGTCCTGTTTTCGTCTCCTTTTTAGGAAGCGATGTTCATTAGGGATTTGGTTTGGGAGTTGTGTGTGGTATGGGGTTGGTATGTGTTGGTAGGGTTGCGGTGCGTATATTGACACAGTTGTTTGCACCTAAAGCGAAAGGCACTACGCCCATGTCTCATGCCTTAAAATGTAAAG
>JAOBRD020820912.1:0-30081 GCA_027575215.2 Hydrozoanthus sils
AAGGGTATGATAACGCTGCTTAAAATTTTCATCACCAGCCAGATTTCACTAACTCAACGCTTACATTCTTGTTTAGTTCTCTAAATGTAAAATTAGGCGTTCTTTTAAGCAAATCATGTATTTGTTGTTGTTCGTCAGTAATACGTCATAAAATCCACACTTTGGCAAGGGCGTTTTGATAGCATAATTGAATCATTGCGATGTATTGGCAGTGAATTTGAATAGTGATTAATTTAGTGGATGTTCGAACTAAGTAAATGTAGTTCTAGTGGTTTTCGATCGTGTTCCATTGCGTGGGCAGCGAAGCTCATGTATATTTAATATAGCGCTATGCTGTGCTAGGTACTGTGAAACGTCCTGCCAAGCTTAACGCATTTTAAGTCAGGCTACCCCGCAGATCTACCTTTTTGCAAATTTGTCACGTTGCGTCAGCAATTGGCCAGGAACAGTCACATGATCAATCAAACTACTATAACACTTTGTCATAGCTGTCACATGTTACGATAGGTCACTACGAAGAAGGAACGTTTGCTCTTCTAGAAGGATTTATTAAGTTCAGTATCTATCATAATGTTCAGGATGGCGAAGAAACCACTTCTAAAGACCCTCAAACTGCTCACAGATACGCTCGCTGTTCGTGGTAGACTTCTGTTACAGTAAAAGATGTCAAAGAGCGTCGGTTTCGAAACGAGTTTTTCCGCGAAACAAAAAGTTTAAAATAATAATATAATAATAAGTAAATGAATCGGATCAAACTGAAATATACTCAAATCAAAGGAAACTTAGATCGAGGAAAATACCAATTTTTTGGTTCACCGCAGTGTAAACCACATACACAGGAACAACTTGAACATTATATTCGATCAGGAATTGCTCGATAAGGAGTTTTGTTAATGATATTTTCTTTTTGACTGTGTAATTGATCGCAGTCTTGTTTGTAGATGCTGTAAAAAAGTCTTCTGTTGTGTATCGTAGCCCGATTACACGCTCTTAGAACGTCTAGTTGACTCATGCACACATCACGCCCGCATTTCTTAAGATTTTTTCACGCATTTTTGGTTTCGGCTCCCGCATTCTTACCCGATTTTCTTCATTTTTGTTTTCTTTCAAGTGTTTTTTCAGTACAATGAAGGGAAAATATGGTGTTGTGTTTTCCCGCCTTGTCTTACAGATGAAGAGAGTGTAGGTTCTGCTCTCTAAAACATTTTTAAAAACAGTCAACGGTTAAACATTTTCGTTTGTAACTACTAACCAACAAAACTTGGTTTCCTGTTCTAAAGCTAGGGGGAAACTATCTTCGGGTTCGAAATACAAAATAAAAACTTACTCTTTAGAATACAGAGTATTTCTACAAAGAATTTTTTTTGGGGGGGAGGGGGCCGGGGAGCAATTATATAGGACTTACGCATTTTCGTTGGCAAAACTTATAATTTACATGCATGCGCATTTTGTAGATTTATTGTGCACTTCTATTTGTCAACCCCTTTAATCAGGAAAATAACGGCAAATTGGCGGAAAGGCTGCAGTCCTTTTGTCACTGGAAAAAAATAAAAAGCTGGAATTAGTTCAACCGGGGAGGGAGAGAGGGGATGTGTTAATTTCTGTCTTTACTTTAAAAACTTCGACATCCGTTCGAAGCGTGCTCCAACTTGCGTAACTGTTCTTATTTTGAAGAGTCTTCAAATTGCAAAATGATTGTTAATTATCGCTAACTAATGACAAAAAAGTTGCTTAACTATGAGGGAATCCTTTTTCCCTGCGGTTGCAGTGGCTGTTTGTACTGTCGCAATTTGTAATAGCTATTGTCGCAATTTGTAATAGCACCTTGTCGCAGTTTGTAATAATACAAGTGAGCTGTCGCAATTTGCAATTACTTTTTCAAAATAGTTTTCCAGGCATATGTTAAGAGTCTTTCTGATCTATGTTATGAATTTTACCCACAAAAATAAACTTTTCCCAGAATTAAATAAGAGCGAGAGTCGTAGCTGTAGTTGAGGCAAAAAGCGTCAACCTTACAAACTGCCATTTGTTTTATTTATTACTGTTTTGTGCAAAAGTGTTCGACGCTGATGTCACGTGCTAACTCATCTGTCACAAACAACAACTATCAATTCACTAATCCATTTGTTAATAAAACGATGTTATTCAGTTCGATTTCTCACGATTTTGGGACGAAGCGATTCGCCGTTTGGGTCTTTGGGAGATAAATAGTAAGGACGGATTTATTAGGTCTGTGTTATTAGGTTATTTTGAAAGGGTGTTGATAATACGGACACTATAAATTGTAAAACATTTTGGAATCGTGTTTATCCTAGCTTTGTGGTTGTTGGTTTTCAATTTGCAATGTTACCTGCTACGTTCTTGATGACGCTTCTATGGAGTTTATGAAACATTTTGCATTGTTATATACTTTCAGTCAACAAAACGAGCGCTGTGATTGGTTGATTCAAGGTCACGTGCCCCTGATCAAATTCAAATGTATCCCGAGCGGGATACAGTTGCGCAGTTGTTGCCCGCCCGCCATCTTTGTTTGTTTTTGTTTTATGATTGTTTAAGGGAAAGTCTAAATATATAACAAAGCTCTTAATGTATAGCCCCTCGGGAAACAAGTTAGTTTTGTTTTCCCTCGAGTTCCCATGTTTCCCTCGTCTTCGTCTCGGGAAACATTGGGATTCCAGGGAAAACAAAACTGATTCCCTGGGGAGTATGCATTATGTGTATATTGTTTATCCTTATTGAAATGGTCAAATTCTTTGAACCAAATTAGCAAACGGTCTTCGTTTTGCAAACATTTCACATTCACTATTTATCATCAACTTGTTATTCTAAGATTTCAGCTTAACTAAACGAATGCGACGTTTCGAGTGCCTGCTTTTCACCAGGCGTGATACAATCGAATGAACTGTTTCGTTTTGTAATTTATCTTCCGCAATGAATCACTTCATTCATCTCTTCTTTATTTTGCAAACGATTGACTAATTACTTATTAGTTTGTTAAGCGCGTAATTTCTCCCAAACGCACCTCGGTTTGCATTAGCCTTTGCAAACAAGGTAGCTGTGTTTCATTTCTTAATTGTGTACGCGCCCGCGATTATTTTAGAGTTATATATATTAAGTTGAGGGAATGAAGTGAGCTATTCCAAATCCTCGTAGATTGTAAATGCATATCACATCTCAAGGTGGAGATGTTCTTTTAAGGTTTCTGCCAGGTAGTTGCGTTGTTTCCGGTCCACATGAAAGCAGCCGTGTGTCTGTTGTGATGTACGATCTCCCATCGGCTCATCCACGGACCCACAATTGTTGTGTCGAAGTCAGGGTCTTCCACCTCTGCATTCTGTGGAAGATAAAGCACTCGCGCATTATTCTTGTTATATCTTAACAGAGTTTTCTGTTTCATCAGCAATCTTAGGGCTTGGGAAAACTCGTCCAAAATATAAAACAAATTAAAAACGAATCTTAAACCAATAAATCGGTAAGGCAAATTAAACTAATCTTACATCAACTTGCAAGAGTAAATCTACTTCAATTTGAGCTTTTAAACAATCATTACTACCAAAATTGTCAACCATTCAAATAAGAGAAACAAAAGTAAATGCAAAAAAAGGAAAAAGCACAACAATGTGGCTGTATATTGCTTGTTTTGTGGATATAACAAAAGCAGAGGAGAGTAGGGGAAGATAATGTATGGAAAGTTTCAACAATATAGCCGAGGTAGATTCAGTGTTCATAACTTGATTCCTCTAGGAATGTCTTTTTTCCCACGTCTTCTTGATCTTCTTGCTTAGTCTTATGGGTTCTAACCCTCGTCAGCCCTCGCCAGTTCTTGACTACCCAATTTAACAAGTTAGTAGCGACGAAGAGGCCTCTCAAGAGCCAAAACATGTGTTAAGACCCTTAAGGCTAAGCAAAAAGATCAAAAAGACGTGTGGGAAAAAGACATCCCAATATAGAAGTGGAGACATTGAACATTGTAGACTTTGTATTCAAGAAAAGATGTGCATTCTAAACACTCCATAGGGACCATTGCTAAATAAACAATCAGATTTGTTATCAAAAAGCAGGCACATAAATCGCCATAAATTAGTTGTTTGAAGATAGCCGTCGCAACAGTGCCGCGCTGAGCGTGAAACTCGAGTCACTGAGTTTTTTTATTTATTCCAAATTTTTCACCATTTGAGTTTCAGAAACATTTATAAAACAAAGTAAATATAACGCGCGTTCTGATTGGCTGTGGTGACGCACTTTAAATATGAATAGTGTACAGATTTACGTACGTCATCGCGGGGATATATCGGCTGTTTGTGTGCCTGATAATATTTTACAAAAGAAATATAAAACTCGCTTACTTGCTCTACTCATTGATAGAAACACTTGTGAGTTTTAAGTTCACTCAAGAAGTGCGAGAAAAACCCGCCTGCGGCTCGTTTTTCAAAGCACTTCTTTCGTGAACTAAAAAGTTCAAGCGCGTTTCTATTACTGAACTGAGCAAGTAAATAAGTTTTATATTTCTATAATAGTGTTATTATTGAGTATCGCTGTTGTTAACATTATCATTATTTTTTTATTAAGCCACATCGGAAACGAAATATGGTACTAAAAATATTTTTAAGTTAGACGCATAATTTCACCTTCAAGTCTTCCTTTTTGGTGTTCTCTCTGGTAAACTTATCTTCCAGCTTGTGGCGATCAACGGCAAACTTCTCCCAGTCAATCACGTGGTTTGGGTTTTTGGACGATCGAAGGAGGACATTTTTCTTTCAATCAAAAATGGAACAAAGCCTTAGGTTAAGTAGTTTGGCATTTCTTTCTTGCACTCAGCCAAATAGCTTCAAAAATGTTTGGTGCATTGGAGAGTAAGTGACACAAGGCCGATTGTGTAAAACTTATCTGATGTTGTTTTATGAACGCTGGAAAAGCTGTTTTTCCTTTGTTAAAGAAAACAAAAGCACTTCTAGTAACGCGGAACAAAAATTTATCAGTAAATGTGATTAAGTATAATGCTGCATCAGTGTTCTACAAAATCAGTTCAATTGATAAATATGTTTCGAAGCATAGTCCCTCGTCGGTCTGAATAAGTAGAGGATATTACGCTCACTCGTGAAATCTTTTTCAACGGGGAGATAAAGTTCATGTGTTAACGCCAACCTGTAATTTTCTTTTTATTATACAGATATGAGTGTTTGTTTGCGCCGAAATGAGCCGGAAAAGCAAAGAAATGGCGACAGTGATATCTTCACTAGTGAGGATATGGAAAATGTCGGATGTGGTTTTGAAAAAATTTGGCGTATTTTACAGTAAAACGTATACTCATATCTACATAAAAATTGTCATACTTTATTCAGGCAGATGAATGACTACAGTCCAAATAACGGTACAAATAAATTTATCAAGCTTTTCTTGGTTTTCATATTGTTGTACTTCAGTAGGAAGGAGTGCTAGAGGTGTCTGATACCTACAACTACTGCTAAAGGCCCATTTACATGGAATAATTCAGTCTGGGCTGAGATTTCAGCCTTGATAAATTTATTTGTACCGTTATTTGGACTATAGTCATTCATCTGCCTGAATAAAGTATGACAATTTTTATGTAGATATGAGTATACGTTTTACTGTAAAATACGCCAAATTTCTTCAAAACCACTAAGTTTGTTTTTTATTGCTAATTTATTTCTTTTTCGTATCTTTGTGCTAATGTTCTTGTTTTGTAATATTCTTAAAGTATCAACGATTTGAAAGTTTATATTTTTACACCTGACCTTAATTAGCTCATCTATCAATTTATTGTCCTAAGGCCACGTTAAGGTTGTTTACAGATGGCCTCCATTCATTACTGTAAACCTGTTCTTAATGTATACAGTAACTTTCCTAACTTTTTCAGTGTACATTAAATCGATTACTGCATTTTTTTGCAGCTACTTGTTTGAAACTGGACTAAATCTGCTCTCTAGGAAGCTTAGCTATACAGTATTCAATTACCTTCAGTCCAAAGAATCCATTTGGCTGGTCAGGGCGTTGCCACCTCAAATCCAGACTCCATCTTATGTTGTCCGAAAAATTTGGCAAGCTAAAACCAAAAACGATAAGCTGCTTCAGAGTTTAACTAGTATACTGACATTACTAATCTCTCGAAATGTTTACCTTCTGTGTGGAATCATGTTGTTGATGAAAAGGATTCCACCAAAAGGAACCTCGCAAAGAACGATGTTCTTCTCGAAATCTACCCCTAGAGGTAAAAGAAAGGCATCTGTTAAACATTTGAACATTTTGCTACTTAGCTCGATTAGTCTTATCTATTTGTAAGTAGCCTGTACTCTACCTATGTAAAGCTATAATTTCTCCTGGCTTCTCTACTTACTGTAACCTTCACGATCTGAGTCACTGAATTAAAGTTGTTGTTGTTGTTGTTGTTGTTGTTGAAAAATCACTTGTCATAAATGACCTCTTTGTCTTCGTTACGACATAATTGTACTACGTACCAGTTGTTACTATTTCACATAAACGACCGGTTCCTTAGAAATAATTACCTTTCGGCAATAAACATGATGTACTTGAACTGCCTATGGCATGAAACTTCTTGTTGCGTCAGCGGTGCCTTAGACCTTGCTAAATGAGGAATAGCGGTGAAAAAATTTTGTCAAAATCTGTCGTGGCCCTGAATAATTACTAATTTATGTGTTAAGAATTGGTAGCAGATTTCCAAAAATTGAAAATTTGCCTGTTCAACACTGACGTCATCAGTTGAAAACAATAATGTTGATATCTTAAGAACTATGACAGATTTTGACGAAATCTTTTCGCCGCTGTTCCTCAATTAGAAAGGTCTGTCTACAGACATAACAAAACATCTCATGTCATTAGGCACTTTAATATCTGTTTTAATATTTGCTTGAGATTTTTGTTCCCCCGCTCCTGTTTCCAGTGTAGGATTAGTTCTAAGCCGCATTACTATATTATATCAACCTTGTTTCACTGTGTACTCGCTTCATTCAATTGCAATAAACCTGTCTTGTAAGTTCAGAAATGGAGGATGTTACACGTTTGCGCGAACATATGAGGTTTATCTTCGAGTGGAAAAAAGATTTTTTTTCCACGAAGAGATAAACTTCATATCTTCGCGCCAACGTGTAATTTTCTTTTTATTAAATAGATATGAGTGTTTGTTTGCGCCGAAATCGAAATGAGCGGGAATAATCAATCTCGTAACCAGCGGATTCCGCGAGGTAAAAAAATGCAGACACCAGGGTGGAGTGGAAAAGCAGAAAATGTCATTGTGACAACAAAGATTTGTCCATGTGTGAGAGAGGTTTTTGTGTACCTTCCAAGCCAAAGTTCACAGCAAAAAAAAATCAGGTTCGTATAGTGGTTAAAAGTAGCAAAAAATAATTTTTAGCGCGTATAATCAGGTTGTTGTAGGGTCTGCAGAAAAATATTTGATGCTGATCGCTGCAAAAACATTTTCAAATCACGCGATATCACTTAAATTGATTCTTCTATCGACGACGATCGATCACTTTTTTGAACGAGTGCCTTTACAATTTGATAAGTAAGTGGTTTTCGGTAAAACGTCGGGAGAACCGCTAAGAGATCTTTTCTTTTAAAAAAACGAATTACTTGTTTTGGTTTTTTAAACTTCAGCTCTGTGAATCTGTTGGATGCTCATTTCAGGCTTTTGTATACACAATGGAAACTAAAATAGTTTTTCAATAGAATTCAATAGTTTTAATTATAAATCTCTCACAAGACTGTCGAGAAATAAATTGTGACTAATTTGGTTGTGCCAAGAAAGAACGAGGTGCTAATTAAATGTTTTGTTTTTTTAGAGATTAGGTAAATTAATTGTAAATTGTGTGAACGAAATTTTATGGAGTTAATAAAACATTGAGAACTTTTCCTAAAAAGATAGTTAGGAAAAATTTCGATAGACTAACTCCGTGAATTCGTCAGATAGTCAAGATGTACTTTGAGTCAAAAGATTGTACCATAGGATTAAAGATGTTGAATGTTACAGCAAAAAACTGTTTGACTTCTGACCAATTGTAACAGTAAGAACTTTCGATTTTGCAGAGTGTAAGAATTTCTCTGCACCCTTCCCTAGAGAGTATTTTTTTTCTCACAATGACAAATTAAAATTGCTTTCATTGCTCACCCTCACTGCGGAGCAACTTTGACAGCGTGTCACGGGAGTGAAATGAGCCTGGGTACAAGGTTGGGGAATAATGAGGATATGGAAAATATGTCACTCGTATCCCGGATGTAGTTTCGTATGAAATCGACGAGTGGCCTATTTAGTGTTTTACTGCCAAAAATATAATAAATATTTATACAGTATACCAGTAGTCTATAAGGAGATGTATATTTAGCCTGAAGAATTGAACCTTCGTACCACCTACCCAAGGTACTCTCCATTTCCTTCTCATCTAGATCGATATAAAAGGTCGGGCCCGCACAGCAAGTGTGTTTGGCAACAATGCCCGATTGATGTCCAAATCTGGCAACCTTGAAAAAAATGTCGATGTATGCTTTGTAAAAACTATATCAATTTTCACAGGTTTAGTTGATATATTGTCTTTTTTTCATAATAAGAAGTATATCAAGCCTTACGAAACCGTATTTGGTACAAATCAACAATTCAAAGTGGATCTCGTTTTCTCCAAAAAAAGTGGATGACCACATATATTTTGTAGACAACACTACGCCAATTTACTACCTCAAATCAATTATTTCATCAACAGTATGACATCATCACTTTGACTATTTCTATCGTTAGGCAGTTTTCTATGGTAATTTTAGTAGTAAGTTGGTGATTCATCATTGATAAACCTTATCAGTTACACGCCGAGCAGAAAACACTCTGATTCTTTTACTTCTTAAAGATAACTTCTCCGAATCAGTGGCAAAACTGGGCCTACGGCATTTCCTGTGGACACCATGGCATTTTTGGCGCTCAATTTAATCTCTCAATTTAATCTCTCAACTTGATTTGAAATCCTATCCTATTATGTGTGTGAGCATTGAAAAAAATCAAACCAGCATAGAAATATAGCGTCAAACTAAAGCGAATCAAACTAAAGTCGATTAGTAGCCAGGCAGTCAGCCTTTTCATTAAGTTACAGTCAAGTTTTGAATTAAAGTCTTAATTCTTAGAAAATTTGAATTGCCAATTTTTTTTGTAGATAAGTCCATGTAATCGGGTTTTAGAATTTCGAGCGCTAATTCTTATGGGGATTTGAAGTGT
The DNA here is from genome assembly GCA_027575215.2 of Hydrozoanthus sils. Lineage (NCBI taxonomy): Eukaryota > Metazoa > Cnidaria > Anthozoa > Zoantharia > Hydrozoanthidae > Hydrozoanthus > Hydrozoanthus sils. Next base: position 9,236 of record JAOBRD020820912.1, read on the forward strand.
TGTACGCGTAACAACATTCGCGTAATTATCGCGAAACGATGAAAGACCCTTTTCATGTTAACCATTAACGGGTTAATAAGCGTTCATTACCATTTTTGACAAGATACATTGATAATACATAATAAAAAATAATTACAGAAATTGGTAAAGGTTACTCATGCAGAACAACTAAAGAGCTAAACAACGCTTAAACAACAACTTAAGTAGTTAATTATGTACATTGTGATATAGTATTGGTAACAAGGCTAGCATGTAAGCAAAAAAGCAGCTATAATATCAGACATAAAAGAAGAAAAAAAATTACCAAATTGAAAAGAAAAAATGAAAATAAAATTAAGCAAAAACGAGTCTCAGATTCAAGGTTAACTAATGATAGTATGAGCTTAAGAATTTTTCTTTCACTTGCTTTTTGAAGGTTAGATATGTTTATCGAGTTTTTAATTAGCTTCAACCTCGTCCTAGTTTCACAAACTAATTTTACCTCCAAGCAACCATTTACTTTGTTGGCATCGATAAGTGGGATCCAAGCAGTTGCAAGCAGTACGTTGTTGATTTCATCTGACATGTAGGCGGAATCTTTTCAAAAGAGAGAATTAATGACAAAGAGTCATTAATCTTGAATAACGGTTCATCAAGGAGAGTACAGGAGAGGAAAATGCTAGCTCGTTATTTTTGAAAATGACATCAGTTATTAGAAAACCTATAACTATGCCCCATTTGCCATGGCCTCTCGGCTATTTCCAGCGCTTAAAATGAAACAGGAAACACTATAGAAGTTTGGATACCTTGGTGCCATGGAACAGTCGCCTGGACGTTGTAAGGAGTCTGAAGAAGATAAAGAACGTTATGTAATTATCGATTGAAATTCAATTCGACTTTGTCTACTTCAGGGATCCCAGCTAACCTTATGTAGTTGAATTTTTGATTGACTTGAACTTGGCACACTATACGCGATTTACTTCCTCGCACACACCATATAGAATACCATTACCTGTATTTTCATTTCTGTAAAACTTAAAACAGCAACTAATACTAGCCATTTACATTATAAATATATGGGTTTTTTACTTCTTAATTGTGCACAGGACGCTATTTACTAATAAATATGGGCAAAACTAAAAACAACAAGAAGTTAAAACTTCCTGTCCTTTCAGTCTCCACTTCTTGGCAAATTTCCAGTCTTTAATTTACTAACGAGGACCTAACTTACACCAAACTCACTCACTAGTTGTTGTTTTTCAAAAACATAGACACTTGTATAGCGTGAGTTAGGTTCATTCATTCAGGAATTACTTCTTTCACATACAATCATTGTTGTCTTTATAATTATAACGTGGTCATTTACGCTGTTCTGCTGTTTTACTGATTTATCCACGTTAACCTTGAAATAGTTATCTGTTTCGATCTACCGAAGATATATATGTTATTTGCCGTCCGGATATTTGTATTGAGAAAAACTGTGCCAGAGGTCTTGCGTATGTACGTAGACCGAAGGCACAGTTTTTCTCAACACGGACCTTCCGTACGGCAAATAACGTGTTCATTTTTTCCCTGTGTTTTCGTGATGTCTTCTTAAAGGCGTATATTCAGACCGTTTTCGTTCAGCAGGATAATAAAATTCACCGTCGCTATAAAAACTTTATTCGTTGCGGGATTGATATCACGTCAAAAAAACCCTTTTAAAAAAAGTTTCAAAATGTTAACGCGTTACAAGACTTGCAAAGCTAAAAAAATTGAAAATTTAAAGTTTTGCTTGTCACGAAGTTGCTGTCGGTATTCGACCACAGGCAAGATCGTAAAATTCCGCCCGCTCACGGAACCAATCAGATTGCAGGATTAATCGTTTCATCTTGCCGCTTGCGTGCCAAAAAAAATAACATAGAAATACTACAGAGCTCTTCTTTATTTTTTTTCGGCTAAGTTTGTCCTTTTCTAGGTTTCCTCTTCCAGCTAACCAAACCAGCCCATACCTTGGTTCTCAAATTCCAAATCGGGTGGCCTGCAATATCTGGTCCAATGAACTGCTCCACAACATTAAGCAGTTTGTCGTTTGACCACAGGTCTCTAAACGCCTTAAGGTCGTGAGAAGAAGCAAATGTCAGGCTATGAAAACAAGCAAGTTAAACTGTATTTATTCTCCTACAATAGACAAGGCTATTTTCAAGGATATGGCTTCCTTTAAACTTACTTTTTATATCTATTTTGTGTGTTGTGGGATTAGGGTTAAGACCAAAGACCCAAAAGTCAAGTGCAAAAGACCCAAAGGTCACGCGCCGAGCAACTGGATTCAAAGGTCACGTGTCAACCGAACTAAATCAAATTTATCTATTTACTTTTGTTAATGGAATATACATATTTACAAATGCGTCTGATGTTGACAGACATCGTCTTATAAACACACTCGTAAATCAAGGGATAAACACATAATCTAAAAAATAATTAATCTTTAACTTCAGACACTGTTTATTAATCAATCCCTTTCCACGTCATCTTCTCTATTTCAAAATCGCGAACAATCCATACCTTGGGCATCAGTCCAATCTTGTGAAGCAATATCGCAGCACCAGGAAATTCCTTTTCAATCAGTGATAGCCTCTTGTAGAACAAGGCATCTTCATGTTTCTCTGTTGGCAGATCAAAACATATAGAATGGCTAGTTCAACATCTTAAATGTTTGCTGTTTACAACATCTATTTTTAGTACTTTCAGCAAATATTTGTTGCAATCAGCTTAGTCCTGAATGTAAAGCAAAGCAAAATTTTCTTTATAACAAATACCTTTTATTTTGCCTGCTTTGTAAAGCTTTTCAGCGAGTTGATCAACAAGCTTGTTGATAGAGTCTATAACCGGTTGTAATTCTGTCCTTTCAAAGAAGTCGGGAACTACAAGGAAACCCTACAATAAAAAGCCAATAACATAATAAAATGAATTTAAAGTTGGGTTTTAATTTTCCATCTTTTTTGTATTGCTGATGGTGACTTACTTGAGAATTTTAGTCTGCAATAACTAAAGCTTCGCAACTTGATCCGCTAATAATGTGTATTGTACAATCTTCGTAAACTTCAGCTATACTAAGTTAAGCACAAAAGGTTAAAATATTTTGACATTTTAAGATTTAGTTTCTTCGAATTCGCCATGCATTGTTTTTGGGAGCCAAATTTCTCAGTATGCATCAGTTTTATGCAAATGTAATAATTGGAGCGTTAATGTTATTTAATTGCTTTGTTTACAACAATTTTCAAGGAAATATATTCCTGAATATTTTCTGTTGTTTGGAAAGCTACAAACATACGACAGCAAGTAACGCAACCAAATTATATTATATCAAATTAGCCAGTCTCATTAGATCGAGTTTCCATTATATATGGCATGTAGAGCCCAATGGTTCCAATTACAACTATAAACCGAATCTCTAACCAAGAAATTCATTTTAAAGGGAATGTGCCGAGACGTTTTTTTTAAATAAAACAAAACATCATAGAATGAGAAGCGGGACACTTTTTGGGTCAAAACTTGCCGATCGACATGCAGAATAGAGATCTCAAGTCAACTTGCAAACGTAAAATAAATTATGTATTTTGCACCATTTTCCTCACATACCTCTTTAAAGTAACTGTCGACCTGTTGTTGAGTTAGCTGTCCAGGTTTGACAACATTCGATTCCAATGGAGGCTTGGTAAATACTTCGGGAGTCGGTGTAGGCATTTTTTTAAAAACCGGACAGTCACATAAGAAACTTGAATAGCTTGCGCAACTCATGTAAATATCAGTTTTCATGAGCCGTTCTCAGTAAATATCGTATGACAGTGCGTCACATCTGTGTCACAATCATTTGACCATGGAACATAACGTGTACTGCATTTTTTTTTTTGAAAAATGAACGTCAAAAAATATGCTGCAAAATCGATCATATGATAATGTTCAAATTTACGGCTCGTGCAATATTGTACAGTATTTCGACATTTAACAGAATAATCGCGATCACACTTTAAAGATATCTAAATGTTAAAAAATCTTGGCCGAAAACAATGAGAAATCGTATAGCACTACACATTTCAAGAATAATAGAAAAAATCGCATAACATTTGTGAATAACATAACTGGTAATTAAGAAAAAATGTCCCTGTTGATATTCAATCAAATCGAAGTAATTTTGCCCTTTATAGCATAAATGTAGTTATTGTTACGTGTCACTTTATAGCATAAATGTAGTTACTGTTACGTTTCACTGTTACCTCGTGAAAATAAGTCCCCTACTCACTTACTTACTGTAAAAAGAACTCCTTGGAGCGCCTTTCAGTTATTTTTTACAAAACGCTCTTTTCTAAATAGAAATGCTACATAACATTCATAAACTATAACAGCAGCACAGCTTGCACTTTCAGGCAAAGCCATTACATTTATTTGCAAAGCTTAGTTGTTCAATTTTTCAATAATTTATTGTTTTTATAAATAGCCTTGGTCTTTGACTGTTGTTCTACAAATGAAACTTTTCTATAAAGAAGAATAAAATACTCAGCTTTTTTGAAAAGTGTGAAAATCATAGATTGCCAACGGCCGCGAGCAATATTTTTCCTGAATATATGACTAATATATAAATACGCAAATTTATATGAGATTTGAAAATGTACACGCAAAGATGTAGATTAGTGCTTGGGTTCTAAGAATGTAATTTACGACTTGTCGCAGCCTTAATTCTATTTGGGTAATAAGTAAAGCAAACCCGTAACTGAACTTGGCTGCCGATATATTGCTATATCCAGTTCCTTCTTTTTTTGTCACTTTTGCCAACGCAGCCTAAGGATAAAGGGACTGGATGCAAAACTCATTTACTTTCGTAATTTAAAAAATTCTTTGCTCAAACCTACTCATAGTCCAATATTTCCATCAATCATGCAGCACTGTGTTTCCTGATTGAGGATTCATTGGCAATGGCTCGTTTTTTGTGTCTGAATTTTTTTAGCATTTTTTGTTTGTGAATCCAAACTGTTTCCGCCCCGCTTGGCCAAACAAGGGGAGAATTGCTGAAACCTATCTTGTCTCGAGCTCAAGCATGTTTGAGTTAGCAGTAGATTGTGTTCGTTTGCGTATACTAAGTCTACGTCGAGCGTGCTGTCGACAGTTTCGAAGAGTCTTCCAAACCACCTTGCGTATTTCTTTATTGCGGTACGCGTACAAAAACGGGTTGATGGCACTGTTACTGTAATGCATCCATTTTGCAAATTCCACAACTCGAGCGATATCATTAAACCCACTGATGCATTCAAGGCAAAAAACAGCCATGACGTTTATAATAAAGAATGGTAGCCATGCAATAATCAGGAGGAATGTTAAAATAGCAAATGTTTTGGCTGTCCTCCATTGCCACTCGTAACATATACGCAATTCTGATGTGCTGCTGGAGTATCTTCTAGATCTTTGGTATATACTCGCCAGAACCGCGGTGTAGATGAGTACAACGACAAAGGAAGGAACTACGAAGCCGCTTACGAAAACAATAACTGTGTAAGTTTTTATCCAGTTGAACCTTTTTTGGATTGGGTACAAGGAAGCCATTACCGCTGGATAAACCCAAGCTGATAGGATGGCTAGGCGATAGTGGAAAGTCAAAGATGTTCGATGAAGAAATGGTTTCGTGAGAGCAAAATAGCGCTCTCCAGCTATCACTGTGATGTGTAATATAGAAGCAACACCACTAAAGATATCAAAGCTGGTGTAGAAATCTAACCAGTTACGACCGACACTTGTAAAAGGTATTGAAATCCAAAATGGCATCGATATAATACCGACCAAAAGATCACACACCGCAAGACTTTGGATGAAAAAGTTTGTTCTTGTCCTAAGCCTTGGACTAAACCTAAACACAACAATTATTAGCACGTTTCCAGCGATTATTGCCAGCGTTAAGATAATCAGAAATGTTACCAGTATGTATTCCTTTTCGTCTGTTGTATTTACAGGGCCAATGAATACAGTAACGTTTGAAAAACACTCAATTATTCCTGTAAGTGATGAGTTTCCTTTTGAACAGCTTGCTTGGCCTTCAGTGACAAACATAATCTACATTGCAGAAGTTCCAAGCTTGTGATACAAGTAGATTTTTTGATATCCTTTAGAAACAAAGTAGGTTAATTCTTATAGAGTATAGCTAGAATGAAGGGCACAACGGGTTGTCCAAGTGTGGAATATCCTTTGCTATTACAAAACCCAAGTGTAACTGTTTTCAAACTGATCTACCCAGCACGCTGCAGCACCAGGTCATAGTGACTATTTCTACAAAAAACAACTACTGTTATATAACCATCAGTATATGTTAAATTCATTAAAAACAAGCTTTCGGTTATTAACTCGAAGATGTTTTGCAGTAAGGCCAGAGGTGAGATGAATTAAAACAAGTTACATTTGCCATCGAAACAGATAGTTCCAGATCGACTGAACCACGATAAAAACATCTTTGAAAAACATCAAAATTGCGGATAAGAAAATTTGCTCTGATTAGTAATCAACTATAAACCTTTTTAGCTCCAACCAATAACATGTCAAGATTTAACCTTCTAAGACGTCCAACGGAAATTGAGTGACTTGTTTGTGAGAGGATTGAACTTGAGAAAAGACAATGGCGCGATGTTTATTTTCCTTATAAGCCCTCTCTCATTTTGTTTGGCTTCATAAAGAGCAGCAGGCAAAGTTAAATGCTCAATTTACCGCAAGACATCTACGAATTTTTAGTTTATGCAAAAGATGATAACAACCTTTTTTACCCAATCTGTCAAAAGGTATTTGTGTAATAAGATGATATGATTTTTTCGAGAGATAAATCAATCAGACACAATTTTGCGACTGTAGAACGCAAAAAGTCTTTACGGCCATTCTGGAATTTGGGTGATGCTTGTCTGTCACTCAGAGCGATAGCTTTATAATTAAGTCGAGTGAAACTAAAAGTTCGGACTTTTTATCGGCATTTGAAAAAAACTCTCGAATTTCTTTTTAGTGATAAGCAACTTATATCTTTTTAAAATGTACTTAAACGCTGGTTTTCTCTTGGATTTGCCACATATATTTACTGTAATTTTGACGCCCTATAATTCAGAACCCGATATCTCGAAGTATTTTCAATTTCTCTTAGAAAAATTCGAGTTACCGGGGGCTCATCTGTTCTTTGTGTATACCAGGGTAGTTTTTTGAGTGTAATACACAAGTCAAAGTAATTATCCTTTTAATTCAGCACTGATTTCCAATTAGGGTGATCATGTAACCTCGTATTAGGCATTTTCACACTCATGCGCAGTGCGTATATCCCACTGTTTGGGCGGGCCACAGGTCTTACACATGTCCCCGAATTCTGTCGCCCAGACAAAACTATTGGCAATAAACACCGCAAATCATTGTGAAATACCATACAAAGGCAAAAACATTTTTTATCTCGGAAACCATAAAACTTATAAGACCTGTGGCCCGCCAAAACAGTGGGATATACGCACTGCGCATGATTGTAAAAATGCCTTATTGGTTACAAACGATCAGGAATTTTGGATTTTTTGAATATATAGGTTTTTTTTCGGTGGAAAACATAAACAGCGTTTTAGAAAACCGCAAATTTTTCTTTGAATTCCTTGAAGTGTGGCTTAATCCAGGGTTATATAGTCTATGAACAACCCAGCTCAGGTCCTGCATCTTAACAAGACCGGCATAGTTCGATGCAATAGGGGCCGAACTGATATGTTCTTTTCGAAGTAGAATCAAACGTTTTGGTTTTTGAACCTTGATGAATGTCACTTTTGAAAAACATTTTAATAAAAACGCTAAGATGATGTCGTGATTACAACGAAGCGTTGTCTAATCTTAGCGTTCTTATTAGTTTTTGCGTAATTAGGTACTATTTTTTTGTTTTAGTTGATTCGATCTGCTGTCCATGCGGTGTTTAAAGCAAATTTCGAATACTTTTTAGATGACGCGCAACCAGCCTTAGCCGCTTTTTTGTTTGTTTCAGGGACAAAAACCATTGTCGAAGCATTAGTTAAGCACGTGTAAATTGATCTTTTTGCATTTGTTCTTGCATCTGTTTTTAAGATCCCTTGCTAAAGTATTAACCTTCGAATTTACCCGTGCCCAAAGCTCAAACTCGGCCAGATGTTCAATACAAAGGGCATGCAGGCCCGACATTAATTCGCCGATAATGCATTACCATAGTTCAGATGAATAAGTGACTAAAAATGTCCGGAGAGAAGCCTCATGAGGAAAAAGTAAAGAATTAGAAGTCGCAGCTTGGTTAGCACTCTGCCGTACATGAGTCTCGGGCTGAATTCCCAGCTACGGGAAACCAGGGTTTCAGGAAGGATAAGCTGCTGTTTTTGCTCTACAATATGCAGTCGGTTAGGCCTTTATGTCTTTCTGGACACAATAGATTAAAGATGAAGCATGTGCTACTAATACGTGCATGTACATGAATTAAACTGACAGATCTGAGATTACAGTTGGAAGGAATACTAGTTCGTTCACTTTGTGCTAGAAACTCTGTAATCTTACGTTTGAAGATTTCGAGTTAATGATAAGTCTAGATGACGAATAGCTACCAGAGGTCGAGGGATCAAGACGAAGATAGTCTTCTAGAGGTCAATTGGTCAAGACGATTATAATCTACAGGTCAAGGTATCAAGACAATGATGATCTGCTAGAGATCGAGGGATCAAGACAACGATAATCTATTAGAGGTCAAGGAGTCAACACGAACAACCCAATTCACAGTACTTGTTCTAGCCGATAAACTTTCGCATCACATAGAATAACGTTGTCAGAAAGAGAGACAGTATCTAGCTGAATAGACTCTCCGAAAACCGACAAATAATCTTATTCAGCAAGCTTATAGTTCGACTTTACCAAAAAAGGGAGTATACTAAAGAAACACCTCACAAAACGGGTGCAGGAAGTACAGAGATCTGGAACCTTTTAACATGGGCATTAGATTAAATTACGAAACACATACATCCAAGAACAGGATGCTTGTTTTCATAAGATAAGTTAAAAAGTACGACAAAGCAGAAAAACAACATTGACAACAATAACAATGTTTAATTGTTTATATGATGCAATCTTGCAGCAGAATTTTTAAAAAAACTTTAAAGCTGTTATATTTTATTTCAAGAAATTCTAGCTTAAATAATAAAAGAAAAACTAATGAGGGACTTAAACCTTAGAACCGGCACGAAGGAAAAAAAAGTTACACGAAGGCATGGGGGAAGAGTCAATCGGAAAGTATGCATCCAATCGCCTTGAAACTTGGTAAGTATAATAAGTGTCAAGTATACTTCAAATTAAGTGTAATCATGTAGCACCTTGATGGTTTCCATGGCAACCGTAGCACAGAAATCACATTGCCAAGTATAAAATCGGTGTCATGTTCTTCAATGACATTTATCTAATCTTTAAAACATCGATGTAAAAACTTTGCACTTGTAATTAATATATATTAGTATCCAATTATGTTTCAACTAATTTAACTGATCTCTAAGTGTATTCCATGGTAACAACAGAAAAGAAACCAGTGTCAAAACTGCAAAGCTATCGACACAAAAATGTTGCAAACGGTTAAGAATAATGACAATTCGCTTGGCAAGCCGGTAGTTGCACATGATCATTTTGAAGCTACTTCATTTTGTAATCAAAAAAGTAAGCTATGTTGCCATGGCAACCAATTCCAAAAAAACAAAAAATGGCGGTTATCAGCCCAATATTTGGATTTGCAAATTCGTTTTTAAAAATTATAAAACAACTAGCTATAGACAATTACAAACATGAACTTTCAAAGAAAAACTACTAAATTTGTAACATAGACAAAAATTAAAAATTTTAGTCATTTTCAGTCATTTTTTCAGGCAGAACACTAATTTTGAAAGCAAAAGACGAGTTTTATGGTTTCCTGTGATGACGTCATCAATCATTGAATTAGATTTAAGAGATGTGTTATTAATCAAAGAGTAGTTGTGCGGAAACTTTTGGCAATCTGTAAAATAGCACGTTTTTATCCCAAAATAATCGGGGGGGGGGTGTCAAAGTTCCCCACCCCCCATCCCTAATGTCTTCTAGGGTAAAGTATTCCCCACCCCATCCCTAACGAGGACGACAACATAGGATTGTAAAAAACATACTTCTTGCTTGCTCCTTGCGATCACGTACAGCTTGTTTGTTTTCCCTTTTGTCCGAGGTGCCCTTTGTGAACAGAAAAAGATGAAAGTGTTCAGTTCTCAAAGAAGAATGAAGATTGACAAAGTTTCAAGTATAGTTCGTTCTCGTAGTCGTTAAAACTTCAAAACTGAGCTTTTCACGTTGTAGTTTCCAAGACAACGACGTGCAGATGACCAGCACGGTGCATTCCAACGTGCAGCTATTGTATTCACTATTGTTTTCTGTCGACGGCGTGCAGGTGGCCAGCACGGTGCATTCCAACATGCAGCTATTGTTTTTACTATTGTTCCAAGTCGTCGTCGGCGTTGTTGCCCTCATGGTATGTAAACGAGCTTTAATCTCAACAAGTCATGGAGATTACAGGTGACTTGAGTCAGTTTCTTTACTTTTTTCTTCTTCAAAGACAGAAAGGTAAAAATACAGTAATTAGGTAAATAAGATTTCGTGCTCGTTTTCGTAAGTTGTATATAAGTTATAAGTATGGAAAAGCATGCAGTAAAAACTATTATAATAGTAATATATTTAATTCAAATATGGCTTTTATAACAAATTATACGTAAATATATACTGTACATTTCAAATGTTCTAGAATGTAACTGAATTAGACTGAGGGTGTCTGATTTCTTGGAAAAAAGCCACAGGTGTCCCATCAGACTCGATATCCTCGCCATTAATAGGCCGTTAATATATAAAATGAAAAATATTGCAACGTAAATCAATGTCAAATAAATGAATGCTGAATACTAATGGAAACAATAACATTCTATACTACATGGCAACTCAAATTTCTAGGGCAAGTAACCAAATTCAGTGCGGCCTGATTGGCCAAAAACTTGTCAAATTACTTTCCTTACAGGGACGCGGAATTACTGGACTCATCTCTCGTTATTGTTTGTTCTCATTTATTAACGGAAAACTGATGCTATGAAATATATCTCGTAATAACATCGATAGCTTGGTCTGTCTGGGAAAATGTTTGCCTCGCTATGCTCTGTCAGTACAGTAAAAGACTTTGGGCAATCTTTTTCCCGGATAGACCGAACAATCAAGGTTCTTAAGATATATTTAGTAACCTATGTAATGCAATCTTGCACCTGATTTATGTGAAAGCTTTTTGACTGCATGGTACTCTTTACACCGTTTTAAGGAAACTGAAAACTAAAAAATATAATTATGATTTTTTCGCCACATACGCGTTAATTTGATATGTATATGAATGTGCTATAGCGCTATAATGCGAACTAATCTTGAAGTTTACAACTGGCTCGATTCTATGTCTTTTCTTCTGCAGAGCACAAATTTCATCATACTCCAAAATGTTTTTCTAAGTTCTGGGTTGCGAAATGAGTAAACCACAGGATTGACACTGCTGTTGCCATAATGCATCCATTTCACCAGCATCGCGAGCTGATTGATGTTAACATTGGCTGAAAGGCAGTTCCTACAGTAGAATGAGATGACAGATAACACGAAAAACGGCAACCAGCAGGCAAAAAATAATCCTGTTATCAATCCGACTGTTATAGCAGTTTTACGTTCTTTGTGAAAGAACTGTTTTTCGGGGCTCATCATCAAATGATGAGGTTCCACCGATTTTGACGTGGAGTAAACGGAATACCTGGCTACAACCATGCTTTGAGTTTTAGTATTTGACGGATTTTCTGTGATGTTGCTCTCTTTAGAAGGAACATAAGATACAGAATCTTTGTTTTCCCACTCATAGGAACATTTTTCCTTTCTTGCTGAAAGGTTTTGTACTCGCGTGCAAGACCTTTGTCTCTGCTGTCTGCTTAGTACCTTAACAGATCTAAATATTAGCCCATACATTACTGATATCAAAGTCAAAGGTAGAACAAATCCGGATATAAAAACTATTAAAGAGTACAGCTTTTCAGCTTCCCTCAAGCCAAAATGCACAAGAAATGGATAAATAAGGGCAAATATGGCGGCAGCTATCCAAAGAGCGATAATTGTTCTCTTGTAAAACTTTTTTGTCAATTTTCGGTGAGTAACAGGCCTTGAGATAGACATATACCGCTCTACGCTGATCACGGTTAGATGGTAAATTGAAGCCAGAGCGCTGAAGACATCGAGGGTGACAAATATGATGTAAAAACCTTGAATTCCAACTTGCCATCGCGAGATGCAGTTGTAGATCCAAAGTGGAAGAGCGACACTGCCTACAAGAAGATCAGATACTGCAAGACTCACAAGGATCGTAAAGGTTCCGCTCTGAAGCCGGTAGTTGCGGCGATACGCTCCAATGACAAGTGAGTTCCCAGTTACAATGAACACACATAGTATTACGAGAGAGATTATATAAATATTCATTTGGGAAGCTGTGACATTCAACATTTGTCCAGGAGAAGTTGAGTTGGATGTAAGCAACATCGAAACTTTACCAGGAGATGCTGTTAAATTGTACATGACTTCAAGGTTTGTTGTAAGCTGAAAGAAAAAAAAAATAAAGAAAACATAATTTCAACCCCGGGCTGTTTGGCTCTCAAATGTTTTTGTTTTCAATAAAAGTATAGCTTTTGTAGACTTGGAGGCTACCGTGAGCGGAAATTGTGTCCACTGACACCTTTTATTTGCATCAATGACCCATCAAAGTCATTTTTAACGAATCGATTCTTTTTGCAATTCTAAGAACTTTTTGTCGACTCTGTTCTGCATGAAGACAAGAACAACCTGTAGCTGTGCCTGAATCATATCATTAAAGAAAACTGCGACCCTACTATAAAAAAGATTTTGAATGATTGACGCAGCAAAAGATCTGCGGGCTAGATTGATTAATTTGTTTTTAACAAAAGTGTTTTTGAAGTAATTCATAATCGAACAGCAATTACAATGAGTCAGTTTACGACACAAGTAAGCTGATGAAATGCTCACCGACGAATTGCCAGTGAAATATCTATCATACAACATTCGATAGCTTAAAGGCAGTAAAATACCTTTTCTGGATATATAGAGTGTCTTATTGGAAATAAAACTTATAAGTACCTAGAAACCCCTTGCGTAGCCAAGTTGTTACAAGGAAAATTCTTGAAAATATTGTAGAATAGTTAAAGATAGTCCAAATGTTATATCTCATTAGTTGGTTTTTCTTTTATCTGATTTAAGCCCATAAGTATAACACATAAATATATCATTTCCGATGAGGTCCTTTCGTTGATATGAAGCCTAAAGCAGACATTATTTATTTTCAAATCTTCTAATTAATTTCCGTTACCATGTTTTATTACACTGCGTCAGGAAAAACTATTAGAGCACTCTCTAGTTGTTCAAAAAAAAACACAAAATTAATTTTACAAAAATATTTGTTTCTGTTTTCTAAGATCCTTTATTAACTAGATTGATCACCGAGCGTCATTTTCTTTTATTGAATTTAAGATTAAGACAAGAAGAGGTAAAAAAAGAAAAGTAAAGGAAAAAGACGAAGAAACAGAAGAGGATGAAATGGAAGAGGGGAAAAAGATGAAGAAGACAAAATAAAGAAAGAAGATGAAGAAGCAGATATTATATGTATTTTCAAAATTTCAAGTTGATTTCTGTTACCATGTTATGTTTTAAAAACTGCGTCAGGCAAAAACTATCAAAGCACTCTTCTAGTTGTTGAAAGAAATGACAAAACTAATATCAAAAATATATTTGTTTCGGAGAAGATGAAAAAGAAGATAACAAAATGAAGAAGAGGAATTTAAAAGAAAAAGCCATAAAGAGGAAAACAAAGAAAGGAAGAAGACGGAGAAGAAAAAGAAAAAAAAATCTAGATAGAACAGTCGACATAACCTTAATCTTAAAGCCTTCGAATTGTTGTTCATGACAGAATGAATGAAATAAAGATATTTCCAAGTGCTGCTAATCCAGTTGAGGGTAATGCAATTTTTACGAGAATTATATATTAATTATATAACAGTCCTACATAGCTATTTACATAATGAGAAACCTTGCAGCATGAAAGTGTCATGAACCCTTCTTTCTTTTTTATTGAAACATATTTAGCTTTCAATGTTCTGTAGGTTGTTCTTATTTCACACAAGTTAGGCAGAGATAAAAAAAAAATGGAAGAGCTAATCAGACATTCATTTTGCAAGGTTTCGATTCGTTTTGTGTAAAAAGCCAAATTCAAGAAGTGTATAGGTATAAAAATTATTTTTCTTTCTTTAAATTGTTGTTCATGACAGAATGAATGAAATAAAGATATTTCCAAACGCTGATAGTCCAGTTGAGGGTAATGTAATTTTTACAAGAATTATATATTAACTTTAACAGCCCTGCATAGCTATTTACATAAAAGAAAACCTTGCAATTGTGTGTTATGAACCCTTCTTCCTTTTTTATTGGAATATATTTAGCTTTCAATGTTCTGTAGATTGTTCTTATTTCACACAAGTTAGACACAGATAAAAAAAAATGGAAGAACTAAGAGACATTCATTTTGTAAGGTTTCGATTCGCTTATGTAAAAAGCCAAATTCAAAAAGTCTATAGGTATAATCATTTTCTTCCTTTAAATTGTTGTTCATGACAGAATGAATGCTGCTAATCCAGTTGAGAGCAATGCAATTTTTACAAGAAGCTGATTTTAAAAAGTATATTTGTATATATTTTCCAACGTTCACTGGAGTTGGTTGACAAACTATATTCAATGTAGACTTTCAGCACTATTTCTTAAATGGTGATTCGGGCAGTTTGTTATGAAATTAAAAGTTATTTAGCTTTCTATTTTGAGGCTAATGCTTACAATGGTTTTGTTTGTGAAAATACACAAAGTCAGTTCTAGGATCTGTTTTCAAATCATCGTTGAATTTTAACTTAAAACCAAGTGCTGTGTTTCAAAACTTTTCCTTGCGGGCCTAAGGTAAGTAAAAAAAAATTAAAGAATTTCCATTGACCGCGGATTAAATTTTTTCTTCCTTTTTGCGTTACCATACAGATTTCTTAAATCTAGAGATTGTTTTTTCAAGAAACATCAACTATCAAATAGCGCTAATTAACGTAGTGCAGGCTAAGTTTATGAACAGTACACACAAAATATATTGGTTGACTGAAGTAAAGATTATGCGACCTTGTACTTACCTCCTAAAAATGCACAAACTCTGGATTCCCTTCTCATTTGAAGAAGAAATGTGGCACCTGACGAGGGGGAATTCGAACATAAAAAACATCATTATTCTAACTTCATCTAAGTTTTATATTAAAGCCTCTTTGAACAGCACGAGACAACAAAATACTATCTTTGATGAGAAGAGCAAACATATCATTGGTTGGAGCCATTCGTAACGAGCAGGCGGTATTGGCAGGTGTTAAAACCAAGCCGTATTGTGATTGGCTGATATCAAGCTGTCCTGGTGGCACACCAGTATATTCTAACCACAACACAGCGAAGCCCTCAACCACCATGCAGCTCTCATAAACGTACATGCTGTGTAGTTAAAGGAAATATTAGTTGTTTGAACTTGGTAATATACAGCTTTTTGAACGACAATGTTTTCTCACGAAGAAAAGATTTTGATGTTCTCGATTCCATTCATAATCTATTGTCCGGGAAAATACGTTTTACAAAATTTTAGGAAGGTTTTTCAAAATAAAATAAAACGATTGTTTATTAGATAAACAGATTAAGACTTATCTGTATCTTGTTTGAAAAGCTTTTCAGCTTTATATAAATGTACCTGATAAGTCAATAGCTTTTTAAAGGTTGTTATGGTGATTTTGAGAGAAGGATTAATGAAGAAGCTTATTCTTAATGGACAAAAAATTTTTAAAAAAACGAAAATATACCGTACACCCACGTAATTAGTTACTCCTAAACTTTATGGAAATTTATAGAACGAAGCAACTAGTGTACGTTTCCTTGCTTTTTGCCGTACAGGATGAATAAACAGTGCCTTCTTGCGTTTAATCTTTGCTGATTTCTCAAACGCTACTTGATTAGAGTTAAGTACTCAGGGATTTAAAGTGGTGTAGTAAATTTTATTTACTATGTATACTAAATAAGTGGACAGTTTTTTTGCATCATCTGAACGAATCTTGTACCTCGCAATATCTAAAAGTTATAGGTATCGATCATTAATCAATTCAGAGTTAAAAAGACTACTTTAAAACAAAATGAAAAAGATCAGTTAAGTTTATATTATGCTCACTTTTAGGAAAGCGATTCCAAAACTTTGAGCGTTGAACTATATTAAATCGTTTAAGACCACAGTTGGGTATTTTCGAGTACATGCCAAACATACGAGAACAGTAATTAGTAATTAGATAGCGGAGCTCGATATACTCTTTTTTTGTCAGAGTTAAAAACCTTCTATTCTATCCCAGGTGAAATCAGGGTCATGTCCAAAAGGAATTTCAAAAAATACTTATCGGATCAACTTTTCTCAACTCTCGAGAGCGAAGATCACTATTTTGATGTCTCCGAATCTATAGAGGCTTTCTCAAAACTTAAACCGGCAGTTTCGTAGCCCCCAATGCTCCAATTCATTTAACAAATCTACCGCATATTACCATCACGTTAGTTTTCTTTTTCTTTCTCTGTATCATATGGTTTATAAAATTATCAGTGCTGTTTAAATCCTTAAATATAAAAATTGTATCTACAAATAATTTAATATGATTAATATGCCTTTTAATTCAATATTCTAGCTAGAAACGTATATCAACTGTAACAGCTGACCTGCCTCGATTAGTTCCGTACTATTTGCAGGCCAGTGGTGTATCTCAAAAATGTAACATTTACGAAGTCAAAATAAAATTGAATTGAATTGAATTCTTTGTAAGAACACGAGGCTGAAATATTCCCAATATTTAAGAACATTCTAGAACATACACAGGCTGAGGATTGGCGAAGAGCTTTTGGAAACAACACAAGATGAATGAAAACACTTTGGATAAAACTCAAGATTCTTTAAACAGTTTGGATACAACACAAGAATATGGAAACAGTAGTTTGGATACAACACAAGATTATGGAAACAGTAGTTTGGATACAACACAAGATTATGGAAACAGTTTTTTTCTCAGCTAATGTTCGTCAATGCAGCATTGCCTTTTGCGTTGTGAAGGTAAAGCTTTGTTTCAAGTTTGTTTTTATTTATTAAGTACTCCATTTCTTTCTTGCCGGCCAATTTGGTAGCTGTCACTGAGTTCTTTAATTCGTGCTTAATTCCGGTTGGTTTGTTCGAGTGGAAAATAACAACTGTACACCGAATACTAACATTTGTTAGCCGCCTGATCAGCCCAGTTGGTAAGGCGCCAGTCTGTCGTGCGGAAGACCCGGGCTCGATTCCCCGGTACCGGACCTTTACTCAGGGTCTAAAAATTACTGAGGAGAAGGTGCTGCCTTTGCTCTAACATCTGCGAACGGTTAGACCTTCGCGTCTGGATAAGGACGTTAAACCGTAGTTCCTCGTAGTCCAATAGTATAGAAGGTGCTGCCTTTGCTCTAACATCTGCGAACGGTTAGACCTTCGCGTCTTCTCGAATAAGGACGTTAAACCGAAGTCCACGGAGTCCAATAATTGGGTTGTAAAACCTGTTGGATTCTCGGCGACTACCAAAGAGTAGTCTGAGAAATAAGATTCGACTTTTTTTTTCGAAGTAGAAGCCGTTTAAAGATTACGCTTATCTATCTGTGAAGAAAACCAATTTCCTTATTTTTTTTGGCTCGAAATGCAATACACGCCCTCTAAGATATAAACTATAGTTTACAGTTTTCTTCCTTAACAACTTAGTAACCGTTATTAATTGAGCTAACATTTATTATAAAATTAACAATAGTCCTTTGATCAGTAACTAGAGTGCAATCGTCTAAAAAATAGGCTTTGTTTTTTTCTGATTTTAATAATCAGACACTCACATGCATATACTATTTTCTTATGATTAAATTCCTTGTTTCGTTTTTACGAGTTAGACTTTACAAGATCAATCTTTCTTTTGTAATGTCATTTCCTTTTCTTATTCTCTGCTTCTGATGAGCCCTCACCCCTTCCCATTCTGGACGGGGGGTTGGTACGATCCCTCTCCTTAATTTTGTCAGTTTTTTTATCAGTTTGCATGAAACTTGGTAGGCAATAAGTTCAACCTTTCTTGATGATCAATCAATAACTTAATTAACTCTATGTTTGAATAAATTTATATAATTAATTTATTTATGCAGCTAACTGTGAAAACACCCGATCGAGAAAAAAAAGCACAATTCTAAAAAACCTCTCAAAATGAAGGAATTAACTAGAATCCAAACAAAACTTTTATGTTATTGTAAGGTAAGATGTCTCTGTGTTAGCATAACATAGTTAGTCAATGTTCGTTGATAACTACTATTTTTCAGTGAACATCAAGGATTGTCTATTTTTGACTTTGTGACATATACATGCCACATTTCGAACAGTTTCTTCCAGTGGCTCACTGAAAATACATCACAAACGTCAAAAATGCAGGTTTGGCAAATGTTGAAAGTGTAGCTTAGGCACAAAAATCATTTCTCTAACTTTAAAACAATATTTCCCTTCATAAAAAAAAAATAAATAAAAAGCTGCTGACCCAGCAAAAATAAATGATGTCATGATTTTTTTGTCTACAAAAGTCAACAAATACAATACATTTTTTTCCTTTTATATTTAAATTAATAGAATATGTGCAAACACAACAAACAGAAATTTAATCAAAACCAAGAAAAGTATGTTTCTGATACGACCCCCCCTAGATAAAAACTTTTACCACAGTTTGGTAGCTTTTACTCTTAAAGACCGGCCATTTGGAGACTGGCCTTCAAAGTGATAAAAGCAAAATCGTTAAGAGAAAAAAATAAAAATGGGAGGGTTGCAACAATACTGAAACTGAAATAATTTACATTTGATATACATAATGATGGTGATATGTTGCCGCCGAAACGTTTTTAAATCGTTATTTTTTATCATGAAATGTTCTCCGAATCTTAAATTGCCTTGCAGATAAGCAAGAAAAAAGAGCTTGAGAATTGAAGCTGAAAATGCAAGAAGCAACACAGCGCCTAATGTTATAATTTACCAGGTGTCATGGTGTATAGATAAACATATTTGTAGATTCGCTAGGCGCGAGGCGTTTCTTGTGTCAGATCAAGTGGAGTTGATAACCTACAAGGCCATCACAATCGATCGAATTCTCAAAAATAAAGCTAATGAAGTAAAACACTTCCACCTGCTCGCCATATGCCTGAAAAATGAAGATAGCTTCTCCACTGAGATCTATATCCGAAGGTCTTCCTATATGTGGCTTGGGGATTCAGTTTGTTACAAACTTTTTATTTGATTGATACTATAAACGAGTTAATAGATTTTGTCAGGAAGGTTGCATATCCTAGCCTATTGTGGACACTGAGCATATTGAGCCGAGGACTTTTAAAATTTTGACCTGCATCCTACTTAAAACGGTTTCGCATAAACTAAAATGTTCTAACTTTAAAACCATTGCTCGGGAATCTACAAAGGGACCATTCATTTTCCTTGTCTTTACAAGTAGATTCTGAATATAACCGTTGCTTGAACAAATTCTGAAGTTTTCAATTTTGTCGAGATTTTGACTTTAACTCTTAAAGATTAAGCTGGATAAGGGTTTAAAGTGAACAGGCTCTCTTGATAAAATGCGTTGAAAAAACAATGTATTCACAAGGTAAAAACGTCGAGTCTTTCTTCCAAGGAAACTAGACATTTTAGCTCCTTAATAGATCTAGTTGTACCGCGTCTATTCTATAAGAATTTATTTTATCTTTGACTTAATATTAGAATTTGACTGCTGTATTTTTATTTAACATTAACGTCTCATCTCGTCTCAACAACATAAGTGTTTACACTATGAAAGAGTTTTCTAAAATCGGATTTGAATCAAAATAATCTCAACTAACTAGAAGCCGCCAGTCCATACATAAAGTAAGAACTTTGAAATTTGTTTGATTAATCTTCGCAAAAGGTTTTCAAGCTAATTTATATCTCAAAGTTTAACTGGGTTTTTTTTCTATTAAATGAGAAAAACGCCACACGGATAATATAAATTCCCCATAAGTGTTTTGTAGGTTTCGCCTTAAACTTACCGTCGTTGCCCTTAATAAATTTTCGTTTATATAAATTTATCCCTTGTAAGTCCGGTTTGTCAACGCCGAGAAAACAGATTGAAAATTTTACAAAAACCTACCTTCCTTTAGCAAGTAACTTTTATATTTGCCGACAAAACGAACGTATTAAACAGACTACTTTTTGATTGTCCTTGAGCTGTTTCCAGTCGCAATCCGTATGTTGGTAAATTTTACCTCTAAGTGAAAATAGTTTTCTTCATTATATAGGCATGCCGCCCCCATGGCTCTCACTAGGGAAATTTCGTTTCTAAAGGATACATAAGAACCGTCCGGAAAATTTATAGATACTTATCTTTATCTTATATTTCCTAATTTGTATGTAATGTCTACGTATCAATAAAGTATCACTGGTTGACAGGAGAAAATAGCATGGGCGGCGGAACCGGGGAAAGGAAGGGGGGGGGGGGGGGGGGGTTGGTAGTTCTATATAGCTAACATTACAAACTTTTGAACAGGAACTTCAGATTTTATAAATGAACTATTAAAATTTTCACTGCGCCTCTCCCAACCCGCGGGGGGGGGGGGGGGGGGGGGGGGGGGGGGGGGGGGGGGGG
>JAOBRD020820913.1:0-13333 GCA_027575215.2 Hydrozoanthus sils
TTCGCGTCTTCTCGGAAAAGGACATTAAACCATAGGTCCCGGGTGGCAGACCTCGAAGGGGACCTCGAGTCCTATTGTTTCTTAACTCACCAGTATATCTCATAAAGAGTTGATGTTGTTTACTTTCATATCCCCTTGACGAATTCAGTGCAACCCAATCTGCATTGATCTTGTTTGCCCTGAAAGCAGCAGAAGTTCCCTTCGCTCTAATTAATCAATTCTGACACTATCTAGCAACACTTATAACTAAACATAATCTTTGTATTAAAGTAGGTACTAGATTTCCAACAAACATTTTTCTAATAATGTAATCATTAATCAAAATGATAATAAATGATGTTATTCTATAATAATTAATTAAATTTTAGATCATAGTACTTATAAATGCTAATAAACTTATTTGCTTTATATATCTTACTAGATAATGACAATAACTATAACTGTTATATTGTTCAATTACTGTAGATGCATATCAACAGAGTTATTTTGTAATTTTAGCAAACCTTTTGTTCTATAATTATTAAAGTGTATATATCATCTTTCAAGAAACTTTGCCTTCTTAGAATTCGGGCATTCTCAGAAGTTTACAAAAATAATTTTGAAAGTCAACTAAATATTCGTCTCGTTATTGAGCTTCAAAGATATCAAAAATGCCACACCCTTTGAAAATGACCGCATGCAAGAAGGCATGGTACTAGTTGATTTGACGACGTATTATGGGGGACCAACATGCGAACTTTGAGGGGCATTTGAAGCAAAAATGCCGAAGAGATGCATTGTTTGGAACTGTAGCAATGTTGTTGATAAGCCAAAAAAATATTGCAGCTCATGCATGTTGTTGCAAAGGTTATACGCAAACAGTGGTTAGACTTTGTAAGAAAAATGAGGGGAGATACGAACTTTCAGTAATTTATTCATGCCAGACAACTACACGCAGAGGTTTGTAAACTTCTGAGAAAGCCCCAAATTCTAAGAAGACAAAGGTTCGTGGAAGATGGTATATACACTTTAAACTATCAGTAACTAACAGGACAAAAAATAGGGAAAAGGGTTGGGGAATGGAATTTAAGTAGGACAGAGAAAGAAATGTTAAGTGAGTTGGGAAAAATGAGAGTGGGAAAAGTAAGCAGAGTACCCAGGTGGAAGTCTCAATAAGATTCTTAAAAAGATAGTTATAATTATGATGTTTTATTGAGATTCTTATAAGATTATTATAAACTTCTAAAACTCTTATAAGATTCTTAAATATATGTAAGATTCTTATAAGATTCTCAATAAGAATCTAATAAAGAATCTTGATAAAATATCTTGTAGGAATCTTATTAAGAATCTTATGAATAAGAATCTCAAATTAAGAATCTTATAAATTCTAAGATTCTAATAGATTCTTAGTATTATATAAGACTCTTATAAGATTCAAATATATTAAGATTCCTATAAGATTCTTTATAAGATTCTTAATAAGAATCTTATAAGAATCTTAAAAGAGTATCCTATTGGAATCTTAATAAGAATTTTATAAATTTATAAGAATCTTAAATTAAGAATCTTGTAAGAATCTCCAATTAAGAATCTCCAATTAAGAATCTTATAAGATTCTTATATTAACAATCTTATTATAAGACTCTTAAAAGATTTAAGGAGAGCAAAACAATGGGTGGAAAAGCATGGGATATAGAATGTGGAAAAAAGGGGAGAAAATGAAAGCAAGGGTAAACTTGAGGGGAGGAGGAGCACAAGAGTTTACCATCCATTGGAGAAAGCAAGGGAAAACTGAGAGTAAAGTAGAAGAACCAGCAAAATATTGGGGATAAAAAGAAATCTTGGAATGAAAGGAACTACATTAATTTTGAAAAGAGAAAACAAGAGGGAAAAAATGCAGTGAGGAAATTGATATAGAGGGAAGGAAAAAGAGATTGGAAACAAAGAAATGGAAAAAAAAGCAAGGGGGCCAAAGCAAGGAAAAGGGATTTCAGAGTAGCAAAACAAAATTTTACTAACTAAGCTAAAAAATGTAATTTTAATTATTTTGTAAATAAATAAAGTTCTGCCTTTTAAGACTTGCTATAACTTACACATATCCACAGACCCAGCTGTGGTAGGCTGTCAATGGGGGATAATCCAAACCCCAGTACAGGAGATCATTCTCTGTTGTGTTCACATACCTTCAAGCAATTTGAATTTCATCACAGCAAAGCATTTGCTTACATACTGTACAGAAAAGTATAAAATATACCAGCAAACTTCAATCTATAATAATGATTCTTGAAATAATTTAAATTCCTTAAAATTTACAAATGACAATTCTTAACCAAGTTTGTACATCCAACAATTTTTCTTTTAACACCTAAACAAATAATACTGAAAGTTTTATCAAGGCTTTTGGCTGTCATACATGCAGAAGCCTTAAATATCAATTTATTAAATAAAAATGAATGTATTCTGGTTTAACTTAGTGTCCTGGCTCTTAAAAGAGCTGACTTCACTCAAAGGAGTGTATGTCTTGAGCGTAGGCGAAAAAAAGTTGAAATAGCAAGAGTTTAGAAAGTTCTGTTTCAGTTTTATCTATTTAGAAGGAAGAAAACATAAAAAGGAAATGATGTTACTTTCACTTTGAAAATGCAATTGAAGTTCAAGTTGCTACAGGTTTGAAAGAAATAAATATCAGCCAGGCTTTCTGAAAGTTAATCTCTGTCAACAAATCTATTA
Organism: Hydrozoanthus sils; assembly: GCA_027575215.2. Classification (NCBI taxonomy): domain Eukaryota; kingdom Metazoa; phylum Cnidaria; class Anthozoa; order Zoantharia; family Hydrozoanthidae; genus Hydrozoanthus; species Hydrozoanthus sils. Next base: position 2,710 of record JAOBRD020820913.1, read on the forward strand.
AACACATGATTGTAAATAAATGAATTATGTATGCCTGAACTAGTCTTATTTACCAATCATGAATTGGGAGGTGAAAGGTGATCTCCATCCAGTGTCGCTGAGCTTCATAATCTCCAAACATTGGAGGCTTTCCTTTTCCTAACAAACCAATTTATAAGGTGATAAAATTTGCCTGAACATTAAGAGCATTCTTAGAACAGTATTTGTGGCTTAGAATGTTCCATTTTCATCATTCATACTCTTAGTTGCAGTACTCAAAGTGAATGTTGGCCATTATGTTAAGTAACAGATAAATAATAATTAAATATAAATAACAATAAAAATAATAAAAATATCAATAATAGTAATAATAATAATTTAGTATTTTATAATAGTAACAACAATGGACAATAAATACAATAAAATAATCAGCAAAGTAATAAACCACTAAGTACTGAACACTGTAAATGCTATAAAAATCAGTTTTTATCATTGGATTTAATATTGATCAAGCTATTTAACATCGTAATGCATGTATAAGCGGCTTCCCCAGGGGTGCAACCCCTGAGGTACCCCTGGGAACTGAGGGGCGTTTGTTGAGATTGTCAGGCAATTTTATCCCGGGGGTGGTGGGGATAGACTCGCTTTTGACCATTTATGGATTACACCCCAGGCCGACCCAGGGGATTTGCTTGGTCAGCAGTTGAATCTACAGAAGAACGTTGCCCGTGAAAAAATGGCAGAACGAAAGGTGAGTTCTTTTTAATTTCTATCCATTTGTAGCCACTTAAAACAGACCATCTGCATGTTTAGTTTGAATGGATCGATGCTCAAAGAGAATCACTTTGACGCAATGTTTTTATTTTTCAATGTTTATGTGTGTTTATCATTTTAAATATTCACGAGTTTTCAAAGCCTAAGGACATATTAGAAGTGCAGCTTTCAAAAGTGATAAAACGAAAGATATTGACATCGAGGAGCATGCTAGGTTGTGTCTTATAACAGCAGATGAGGTGTCTTTTTTTTGCAGCATATGCAGGATGTTGCAGACAGACAAAAAGCAGTGGCAAGAAGGGGTGCAGAGAAACAAAAGAAACAAAATGATGCTCAAGGTACATCTGTTTAAAAATTTTAAGTTATAAAACGCTTTTGACCGTAAATGATTGTTTTGAAGGTAATAGATAAGCTGACTACTATTCCATTTCTCTTTCTAGCAAATCCAACAGGAGAAGGGCTGAGCCATGTAGATGACGATGAGTGGGATGCGTGGTGCTTTTGCCGTGGGCCAGAAGTGAGGGTGGGTATCAAATATCAAAAAAAGCTACAATAAAAATTTTACGATGTTTTAAAAACATTGACACCAAAACATCGTTAAAATCTTTATTGTTGCTTTTTATTGATGGTTTCACGCATCAGAGAAAGTATTTTATCTGAATTTTATACACATCAAATATCAGAGCCTGTTAAACAAGTTATGGATGGTATAATGATGTCTATATGTTCTCATCTTCATTTTCAGGTTTATGATACAGTGTGATGAAATGGGCCCACGTTGTTATAAGTGGTATCAAGGTCAGTGCGTGAAGATCTCCAAAGCACGAGCAAAGAAAATGAAGAAATATGTTTGTTACTTTTGCAGTTCAAAATAAAAGTTTTTCACAGTTTAACACGAACAGTTCTTTCTCTAACTTCTTTTGGTACCTGAGGTGGAGGAATTTGGTCACTTTTTCCTGCCCCATACCCCAGGAGATAAAATACGCTTTGTTTGGGGTTTTTGACAAATCCCCCGGCGGAAGCCGCTGATACATGCATACAGAACAATCATGAATTTTACAATACAGCACTGAGACAGATCAAACCACAAAACCGACAAACCATCTCACCAGAATATGGTCCAAGAGAAACACTCCATCGTACAACTACTGCAGCAAGAACTACAAGAAATACTGAGTAAAAACCTGCAGACATCTCGCACAGTCACTGGATGCCAGCTCGTCTGATGACTTGTACGAGATTCAATCTAAGCGCGCTTGGCACGTTGGGACTGACTTTTCCTCGACCCAATTCTCCGCGAACGTGGAAGAGATTGGTTACCAGTCTTCATAACTTCAGGGCATGCGCGGAAACGCCTTGTTCTCTTGCGCCATTTGAGATCAAGTTATCCTCGTGTTTTCGGGAGAGATTGCCTTGATGGTTTTTTAGGACAGACTTAGTTTATAAATATATAAAAAACGGATAAACGCAGAATTGGTAGGTACTAATTCATTGTATGGTTTAAATTTGAAGCTGTTTTTTGCTTTACCGGAGTACTGAAAAGTGAGCAGAATTTAGGGTTAATTTAGTAATGAGGTTATACCATGTGCATGTGTCATGCCGCAAAAATAACTTGGCGTGCCCAAAAATTTTACACCTTTAATTCCTCATTACATTGAAGAACCGTTCTCTTATTTCTTGCCAAAAAGCGTTCCATTAGCGGATGAATTGGGCGTAAAACTGGCCGATCGAAACGAGACTCTCGGTATGTATCGCCGCTGTAAAGACGTGCACGTGTGAATCACTTGAACAACCAAGCAACTTCGATTTTAAACTCGTTGTCTTAACGATGTTCGTTTGGTTGTCGTTTCTGGGCGTGTTGAGTTTTCTCTTTTTATTTAACTGTTATAAAAATAGCTCGCTTATAAAGTATTTCGTGAAAAAACTTTAAGTAGAACGGTTTGTGGTGTTCGAGGACATGTATTTGTTTTTTCATCATCCAGTCATGCACAGTTTGTATGTTCAAAGAATTTTCCTGCTTCCTTAATTTTAAGCGCAGCTTGTGATTGTAAAACATTTGAGTTAAGCCGCATCGGTTGCTTTTAACATGGAATGTATAAAAAAAAAGTATTAAAGCGATCAGTTAATCTAAACATAACTCTTGCTGAAGGAATGCCCAAAGCGAGATGCTCACAAACAATGTACGCACACACGACTTTGGGAAATATCATATGTTTACAACATTTGGTCACGGCTCTATCAGAAATAAACTCTCTATAAGGTTTGATTACCACATTTTGTGCCAGTTATGAAAGCCCTCCTGAGATGAACAAAAATATCAAGCCACGTATAGTCTGATGTGCATACTTATACTGTCATACTTATTATTTGTACTAATTTCAACAGAGCATTATTACTTGTAAATATCAAAAAGGGCTATACAAAAAAAATGTTTGTCGAGATGTATGAGTATGAAAGAAAAAAAAACAAGTCAAAAGCCAGATGTTAAAACAGTTATATTTTCAGTGCTTTATTGTCAGTGACTCTCGACAAACTTCAATTTCTATCTCAGTCAACAGATTATCCTACCATGAATCAAGATAAGCTCTCCAAGTTACAGACTCAAGTGAGGATCGGTGGAAAGGTGCGACATTTGGTGTGATGTTTATACTAGTACATATAGCTGAATTACAAGAAATTGATGGGGTAGGGTATGGATAAGTACCAGGACTAGGATATGGATAAGTACCAGGACTAGGTTAGGTCAAAATTTATTGGTGTTTGGTTCAAAGTCATCATATATACAAGGGGGTCATTAAAAAAAGGGACCCAGGTACTAACTAGTACTCTTCTACTACTGGTTTGGTGGTAGTGTCCTGCTACCTCAGCAGTAATTTTTAAAACAACACTGATTACAGGTAAACTTAGGGAACTCCAGGGAAAAAGTAAACTGCCTTTTTTCAGCTATCTTAATATTTTTGGTTTTTAGAGTTTTATATTTATTCTGTAGACCTTTAACATTTGACAGTAAGATGTCTAAATTACAGTTCTAGTTTCACTAAAAGCTACCAGTATATGATGACTTGAGTTATGGTTTCTCTTATGTGTCATGTTTCATAATGCTTCTATCACAAAATATCTGACATTTGTAATCTGTGTTTTTTTAGGGTACCCCAAGAAGAAAGAAGAAGGTTGTCCATAGAACTGCCAACACAGATGACAAAAAATTACAGGTAAGTTACTGATGTTATTCTGTAGAGTAGGAGGTTATTACCAAGAACGTATTAATCCCTACCTGCTAAGAAAAGTTACACATAAACTAAAAATGTTCTAGATGTAAAACCACTACTTCAAAACCCACGAAGTGAAAATGATCATTGAAACTATACCAATCATTTTGAAGTACCTTGATTTCAATGATCAGACGGGATGGCTGAGCAGTTAGCAATTATAAGTGCCCTCCTCCCCCCACCTCTGTAGACCCTGTGAAAGTTTGGCTGAGATTTTTCGATCTCAATCTGACTCTGAGGGTTTTCTTTGGGTACTCCAGTTTTCCTCCGTGAACAAAATCGTTATCAAGCTTTCTATCTGGTTGTGGAACTGTGCTTCGAAGTTTTGCATAGGCCAAATAGTGTCAGCAATTGTGGGGTGTCTGTCTCCCTTGTCTATGTGTAATAAGCGCTTATTACGTGGTTTCGGTCTGACCTCGTTGAGATGCATCCATCGCAGTTCAGTCCATGACTTGCAAGTAAGGGAGGTTAGCTCGCCAGATATTACGGTATCAAAAACCAGTCATGCTGTTATTCCATGTGGTCTTCAGTCAGTGTTCTGTTATTCCATGTGGTCTTCAGACAGTGTTTTTATATTGCATAAATCTTATGGTTGTTTTGTGTTCCCTCACCAGAGTACTTTGAAAAAGCTTTCTGTGAACGCTATTCCTGGAATAGAGGAGGTAATTAAAGTGATTATTGTTGAATTGACTTGCATGTTAGAGCATGTTAGGGTCTGTTAAGTTTAGTTGTTGGCTACATATAAGGTATGTTGTCTCGCGCAAAAGGCTATTACTTTGTCATGGTTAAAAACACATATTTGTAACAATAATAATAATTGTTGTTTCTCTCAAAATGGAAATACAAAGATGTACAGAGTTGCTTTGTTTTATGTTGAATAGACTGTTGCTGTGCATATTCTTTGTCTCAGGTATTATTGAGAATGTTTTCACTGGCTACTTGTTGATTTGCATTTTGATACCTTTTGTGTTTTGTGCACAAGATGAAGAGGTTTGAAGAACATTTTACACTAGTTCGTTTGAACAATTTATTGCAAACTACTTAAAATCTTAAGCAATTACTCATTCAAGTGGGTAAGGTACTACAGATATAACCAATTTAAGGATTCAAATGCAGCTAGACTCTTACTGCATAAAACTACCTATATAATAATTAGTATTTTAAACTAAACAATGACTGAAGAAAAAGTTAATTTGCTGCGCAATTGACCTCTCCTGCCGCTCAATCAGATAGTACCAATGCTGCACTATTTTCTGTATTTAATTCTAACCTTTGGTTAAATCTTTTGATTTTTGCTTCATAAATGAGTATTTCCAGTTATGAAAATATTGAAACTACTAAGGGCCAATTATTAGATTTGTAACTTCTTTTTTCATTTGGCTATCACGATAGGCTCACCTGTTTACAAGTACAGGTTTTGATGTTATTTTGATGTTCTTACACATGCAAATATTTGCAGGTTAACATGATAAAAGATGATGGAACAGTCATCCATTTTAACAACCCCAAAGGTGATGATTTATTAGAATTATTTATTATTTCCATTTTTTAAAATTTATTTGGGGCTTGAGACTAATTTTTTTACTCAGTAGCTCAGTGGCTGTTGACAACTTTGATTTCACTAGTTAAAACCAATTTTCTACCAATTTTCAACCAGGTTTCTTTCCACTATAAAAATGCCGGAAATTTTCATAGACCAAAACCAACTAGCCAAAACTGCTTTTCAACTAGCCTGTGGATAGTTGGAAAATGTTAGTCTCAGTGCTGAAATTTGTCATGGCAGTTTTCTTTTGCTGTTAGCAGGATTAAGCAGCTCCCTCAATACATACACTTTACCCTCAAATAAAGCAGGGCTTGTACAGGCCCTGGAAATCCTGGAAAACCCTGGAAAAATTTTGAAGCCTGGGAAACCCTTGGAAAAGCCCTGGAAATTTTTTATTAAGCCCTGGAAAATTTCATAGAATTTTATTGAAGACAGTAAATTTGCCATATGATACATTTTTTTGTTCATTTCAAGTAACATTTAAAGTTTTAGTCCTAATTTTGGCATCTCGTTATATTAAGCTTTATGAATACGAATTTTTATGAAATTAACTATTATAAAGCTGTTTAAACAGGTGATTGTAAACATTAATATTTTCATTCTGGGTTTAACCCTTTCAATCCCACAAAGCCCAAAACAACCCGTCAAGAAATGTGTCAATAATCCAGCACGGCCTGAATCGGCCTGAAAAAATACTCCTTCAAACTCTCTTCCTTTCCCTCCCCTCGAAAGGAAAATATGCTTAACAAAAGACACCGTATTGTTCTTAAAAAATTAACAAATCAGACAATCAATCAGTTACTGCGCATAACAAAAGGAAATACTTAGGGAGTTATAGCGCGTCAAAAATCCTACGCGTCATTCCAACTTGAACTTGTTCAGTATGGCGACTTGGCTAGCGATTAGCAAAAGCAAATACCGTGATATTTTCGGTTGTTCTGATGAAGAACTCGAAGATAATATTGAGATATTGATTATGAAGGTTTCGAAATTAATTTAGGAGATTCTGGCTCAGAATCAAGTGAAACAGTGATTATTCTGATGCAGAGTCGAACGAGGAAGAAGATGAAACATGGAGCGAACATGTAAGCAACTACACTGTTCAAGGCTTTTCCGGCGTATCAGGTATCCAGATTGCCATCGACAAAAATGCTAAAGCCGAAGAATATTTTCTACAAATAATTTCTGAAGCAATATTGGATCACTTGGTTGTTCAAACCAACAACTATGCCCATCAGAGTCTGGCAAACAACCAGCGGCGACTTGACGCATGGAAAGGAAGAGTTGAAGGCATTCTTTGGAGTACGCATCGTAATTGGTATAAATCGCCTTCCCAAAATTTCTGATTACTGGAAAGACGATGCATTTATGTGTAATAAAGGGATCAAGAGGGCTATGCCAAGGAATAGGTTCCTGGAGATTTCCCAATTCCTTCATTTCGCAGACAACCTCCAAGTTCCAGCACGTGGTCAAGTGGCTTCGATTGGCTCTTCAAAGTTCACCCGGTTCTAAACGAGGTCCTCTTTAACAGCCAGAGAGTTTACTTACCTGGAGAAAACATCACTGTAGATGAAGGCATGGTTGCCTTTAAGGGACGGCTTGGTTTTCGGCAGTGCATGCCTGCAAAACCGACTAAATGTGGGATAAAAGTGTGGATGGCTGCCGACTCGCAAAATGGCTTTGTTGTGAACTTTGACGTTTACCTTGGCAGCAAAGCGCGCCCAAGATTACATGGTTTAGGCTATGATGTTGTTATGAAAATGGTGCAGCCCTACATGAACACTAACCGTAAAGTTTATTTTGACTATTTTTTTTCAAGTACCATTCTTCTGGAAAATTTGCAACTGCAACAAACATATGCGTGTTCTACTGTGTAGTGTAACCGAAGAGGGCTGCCGCAGTGTGCAAAGAAAAAACTCTCTCGTCCAGGAGAGCTTGTTTAAGTGCAAAAGGGCAACGTTTTGTTTACAAAATGGCATGATAAAAGGGATGTGGCCTTTTTGTCTACTAGTGTGTCCCCTGGAGAAAGCTCGAGAACTGTCCAGCGAACTGTTAAGGGACAACAAGTCGATATAATTAAACCTCGGGTTTCTGATCAATACAGGGCAAACATGAGCGGTGTTGATCGAGCAGACCAACTTTGGTCATTCTATTACGCTGGAAGGCAATCCAGAAAGTGGTATAAGTATCTTTTCTGGTTTGCCTTCAACCTTGCAGCCTGTAATTCTTACATTTTGGAGTGTGTGAACAGAGACAAGGAGAAGCGGCACCCCCAAGAAGCTTTTAGGCTTGAACTTGCGAAGCGTTTGATCAGTAATTTTAATTCACGCAAGCGAGCACCTTTAAACATTTCCCCACAGTCAAACCAGCATCCTTTAATGCATAAATGTGCCAAAATCGATGAGAAGGGCAACAAGAGACTTAGTGTGGAACGTAACAATCAACAAAGGAAGACAGCGAAAGGAAAGGGCATTCGTTCAAGTTTCATGTGCCACAATTGTAATGTTGCTCTTTGCAAAGATCCTTGCTTCTGTGATTTCCATGCCCAACTGCTTGGTGCTTCTACAAACGAGCTCTAATTTTAGGCTATAGAACTGTTTTTTTTTTTATATACTAAAATTATTGAAGCTATGTTATGTAAAATAGACTTTTATTTTTGTTGAGTTGAAATGATTCACTTGAACTCTTGCAGCGTTGGTTATTGTTATGTGCCATGAAGTCATGCATGATACACAGTGGCGGCAAATTTGAATTCAGAACACTTCGCTAGATTTCTGTAGAGATATCAAAGATGTTATAACCAGAACATGTAAAGTTATTGCACAATATGATAATATAATATATTGGCTTCAATTCTATGTTGTTGTTTCTCAATTTATTACCCCCAGTATCTACTGAGCATATATGTTTTGAAATTAAGTTCATTTCCCTAATGACACATTCAGATTCTCCTGGGAACAACCAGATATTGGCCCACAGACCCCCTTGGGAGTGAAAGGGTTAAAGAGCCCTTGAAAAGCCCTGGAAAATGCGAAAAATTAGCCCTGGAAAGCTCTGGATTTTTGAAATTCTAAAGGTGTACGAACCGCGATAAAGGCTATATTTCAGGCCTATGAATGAAAGGCAGGCAATTACCCATGCACACCTCATCACCCACCTAAAGAGCATGAGACGTGCGATTAATCCCCTGCCTAAAATGGACTTTTGCTATATTTTTGTTTGTGGTAACTTTGCACAGCCATTTTAAGAAAATTATCATATAAATGTATGTGTGTAAGACAAGAGAAAAATTGCCCAAAATCCATGTGGATAATAAAGGTGCTAATGTAATTTGTTACTGTCACTGTTGGAATGTCAGAACTTTGTTATTGTGACATGACCATTGCTTTGAAAATTAAATGCTTCTTAGGTTGTGAAGTTATGTGAAACGTTTTAATTAAATAGTATTGGAAATAAATCTATATGAGCACAACATTGTTTTTACTGTAAAATCAGTAACCTGAAAACATTGCCTGTCTCGGCCAAACTAGGTGGGTGATGTACTGCATGCCAGCAATTTTGCTAATTGATAGGCCTGTTATTTCAGAGCAGAAATATTATTAAGTGTATTTCTTTATATTGTTATATTTTGCTTATATGTGTATATTTTTTTGGTTGCAGTGCAAGCTTCTCTTGCTGCCAACACATTTGCTATTAATGGCCATGCTGAGAACAAACGTAAGCATATATGTTCTGTTATATAGCAGTTTGATTATAATTTTATATATAACGCTAGAATCAAATGGAACTTGGGAGCTGACATTTTGGACTGTAGTCTCGAGACATTTAGTGTTGCCATGGTAAACCTACACACTGTTGCTATGGTAACCCAGAATTTGGTGCACCATATTTCAACTGTTCTAACTTAATCTGTCAATGTCTTGTATTTCAGCAATAACTGAGATGATGCCAGGAATTTTCCAACAGTTGGGAGGTGGCAGCTTAGACAGCTTGAGAAAGTTGGCAGAAAAATACCCACAAGGTACCATTTTATTTTGCATTCATGTGTTTTGTTGTTTGTGAAAATTCATGAAGATTTTAAACTTTTTTGTACAAATGAATAATATTTATAATTTAAAAAGATAACACTTACTCTCCATGGAGCATAAAACCAAGAAAGGTGCCAGAATTTGGTTCATATAAACTATTATCACTTTTATTGCCTTGAAGTCTTTTAAAGTGCATATGAAGCAAAAAATTGTTTTACTTCAGTGGATAGACCTTGCTAAATGAGTAGCAGTGAAAATTTTTTAAAATCTTTTTTGGTTCTTGAGATATTAACATTTAAAGTTCTCAACTGATGAAGTCATGTGTGCTTCAGACAAATTTGAACTTTGTTTAAGTATGCTGCCAATTTCTAACCTTTGAATAAATTTTAGCCAAATCTGCACTAATGATCTATCTATCTAGAGAATACATCAGCAGCCCAAAGGTTATGGATTGGCGGTAGAATTAAATAAATATTATTTGTCCAAATCATACATGTTGTCATCAGTTGAGAACTTTAAATGTTAATATCAGAAGAACCATAAAGATTTTGACAAAAATTTCTCACCACTATTCCTCGTTTGGTAAGGTCTATGCACTGAAGTTATAAAGTTTTTCTCTTAATATGCACTCTAATTACCATTGGTATTGGAATAATGCTTACAACTTTCCAATCACTCATAGAGAGTGGCTCAGCACCTGTTGGTACTGAAGATGGGGATGATGACGATGTACCAGGTATGAGGCATTTTTAATGGTCCATTTGCCCCTTCATTGTAAATAATATTTCTTGGATTGAAAATTTGTCTTTTGAGCAATCTGAAGCATTTGTATTTGGCATGTACTAAAACCCGGAACACCGGAACGAAACGAAACCCTCGGAACTACCGGAACCGACATGAAATATAGAAAACTTAAATTTAACATATAATATTTAAAAAATATATAAAAGATTTCTCAATGTTTAGTCTACCTGAGGTGATCATATACACACGATCGAGTACAATGAACAACAAAACTAGAGTACAACCTG
>JAOBRD020821017.1:0-13330 GCA_027575215.2 Hydrozoanthus sils
CCCCCCCCGGCCCCCCCCCCCCCCCCGTTCCCCAAACCATGTACCAAGCATAAAAATTTATATAAAGTATTGACAGTACAGTACTAACCATAAGACTCTCTTACTCCTATCACAAGTTGACTCTCGAATGCTTCTCCGTTCCTCTCAGAGTGCACAAGTTTCATGGCACTAGACTGCAAACGGTCTTTGATTGTGGAGAAAATTCCTTCATTCCAAGTATCTAGCATTAACTGAATAATGAAAATATTATAAGACTTAAAAGATATTCATAATTTTATTTTACCTCACTGCAAATTAAACCATTTCAACTCTAACACATCAACGAAAAACATCAGATCAAAACGAGCTCTGTGGGTTGTTTAGTTGATAATCAGCTGGTTCAAAAGATTGCTGGCTCATTTGAAAGCTTAAACCATTTACCTTAAAAAATGTTTTATTGGGAGATCTCCAAACTGTAGGACCCAAACTTTCTTGCATGTTAACAGTTAGGCAAGGTTCAAACCTCTCATTATATTATTCATCATTTCATCAGAAGCAACATTTTTTAGTTAACAAGTCTGATGCAAAACCAATCTATACAATCTTGTAGGAGCCAGTTTACTACAAGTTCTAAAAATCAAGTAGCCATAATTACTCATTTCTTGGTAGAATAGGCTTTTTGCAGGAAGTGATCACACGGTACAAACAATGATATTCTGTAGGCAAAAGAATATCACAGACTCCATGGGAAATGTAAAACAAAGAAAAATCACACATTTCTAGTTAACTGTGCCTTGTCTTGGAGTCTGTGCCATTCCTTTCCCCAACAGAACATCATTGTTTGTACTATGTGATCCCTTCCTGCAAAAGGCCTTTTGGCCACCTATAGGTGGGAAGTTTGAGCCCTGTTATAAAGTGAGTTTTACTCCCGAATATCTTCATTGGTTTCCTTTCCAAGACCGATCAATCATTTTTACCACTCTCTCATTACTATCAGAATCTCCTAGATTGTATTTGTTTTGAAGGGAAATTGGATATTGACAAACTGTGTGGGGGCTGCTTCCTACCTTTTGAACAGTGATTCCATCTGTTGAGGGTCTTTTACTAGTACCACCTCCAGCTTTTCCTTGTAGGTTGGACTCAAGTGTCCCGAATGGCTTAGGTAGGTAATTGCATTGTGTAAAGAACTTCATCCACTCATAAATGTAGGCTTTCAACAAGGAGGAATCATCTTGGTGTCTTAACACTCTCTGTCAAGATAAGTGAACAAAACCTAAGCAATAGTACTTATTGAACAGTAGGCCAATTATACTGTTACAAATTTGCAAAGAGGATTTTTCATATCTACCTTTATTCACAAATGTGACCATCCATGGGATTTTGTACATTAACACTTTGGAGCTTAATGGGTTGAAACTAATAGGTAGTGAACGGTTTTTCTAATGGTTCAAACGCTTTCCTTAACGCTCTTAACGGGTGAGCCGATATTTCTAACAGTTTGCTTTAACGCTCTAACAGTCTGTCTTAACATGCTAATGGTTTGTCTTAATGTGCTAATGGTTTGTCTTAAAGTTCTAATGCTTTGCTTTAACGTTCTAATGGTTTGTCTTAAGTAAAGTTCTAATGCTTTGCTTTAATGTTCTAACACTTTGCTTTAACATTCTAAAGGTTTGTTTTAAGTAATGTTCTAACACTTTGCTTTAATGCTCTAACAGTTTGTCTTAACTTTCTAACGCTTTGCTTTAACGTTCTAACAGTTTGTCTTAAGTAATGTTATGCTTTAATGTTAAGATAACACTTTGCTTTAATGTTCTAACGGTTTGTCTTAAGTAATGTTCTAACACTTTGCTTTAACGTTCTAACAGTTCATTTTAAATTAATGCTCTAACAGTTTGCTTTAACACTTTAACGGTCAACAGTAAAATTCTAACAGTTTCCTTAATGCTTCTAACGCTTTCTCAAACCGATCTAATGCTTGCTTTACGTTTGCCCTGAATGAGAAAGCGTTAATGTACGAAATTCCATGGATGGTCACAAATGGTACCAATTTTAATAAATAAAATAATATCCTTTTGTCTTTATTCAAATTTACAAATTAAATATAATCAATAATTATGGTAAACCAATACACTGCCCAGGTACATGTACCATTTTGTTTCCCTTCTCAAATCAGTACTCAACAATTTGTTGCATAGTACTGGGGGGAGGGGGGGTACTATGGGGTTAAAAGGGTTGGGATGACCGATGAAAACTTTTCAAAATTACCCTAAAAAAATACCAATTGAAAAGTCACTGACATTTTTTCCTGGATAGCTAGCAGGTTGGTGCTAAGTCTACTTGTGTTGTGCTGAATGTGATATGCAGTAAATAACTTGTTCAGCACTATGGAAACTGGAGATAAATGCCGGCCTAAAACTAGTCTCATCATCAAACAAAAAAATTAAAAACATCAAACCACAATAAATTATATGTTTAACTGTTGCAAAAAGTTTATTGTTTAACTGTTCATTGAGTCTATTAAATAAAGCCCACAATAAAAGGGGAAAATTGATACAATTTTTAAACCACATGTAAATGCATTTCAACAACTAGACATAGCATGTATTTTTACAACCCATACCTCTTGCACTTGTTTGATAAAACTTGATACTTCATCTTTTAATGCCTTGTAGACTTTTTGAGGCCCTTTTTCATCCCAGTTACAAACTGAATGTACATCCCTGAGTGTTCAAAACATGACCAATGTCAAAAAGTGCTTGCACTAATAGCCAAAGCAATTTGAGTAATAATACAATACACAATAATAATGGTACAATTAACCACATGTAAATACATTCTTCAAAAACTTGTATGTATTTCTGCTACCTACACCTCTTGCACTTAGTTGTATGTACAGTATATTCCACAGTGGAAAGCATGTGACTCATGTCACAACAAGCTTGCAATCAAAGCAATATGAACCACTTTTCATAGATGACTATGTACATGCAGATGTATGTCCCTCATGGTTATGACATGACCAATGACAAATAATAACTTATTATATTTAGATAAAGTTCCATTTTCTACTCCATAGAAGACTGACATACACCAGGGTAGACTTAGCTTGACATTTAAACAAGTGCATACACAGAAACACAGTAATTCTTATCTAGTTTCTCTAGTACAGATTTGAGTTTTTTTAAATGATCAATGGCTGATTCATTACACTAAAACATTCAACAGAGAAACAAATTTAGTGACTCTAAATGTCATAAGATAAAACAACTTCACAATGCCCCACACCACAAACAGACCATTTTATTGACAGTGGCTACGGCTGCATGGTGAAAAATAAAGTATCGGTCTATGTGTGTCTTATAATAGGATGAAGTATCTCTGTGTAGTGGCTACATGGCTACATGCTGGAAAATTACGTGTATATGTGCGTCTTAATATAGAATGAAGTACCTTTGTGTAGTGGCTATTGGGCTACTTGGCAGAAAATTAAGTACCTGTCTATGTGTGTTTTAATTTAGAACAAAGTGGCTAGTGGCTACACGATGAAAAATTTCTTCAAACTACTTTTAATTAATTAAGTAATGCCTTATACGGCATAGATGTCATAGCCACTGCATAGCCATAGCCCCTGGCTACAAAGATAGAACTATGGGTGCGAGATATTCTGCAGTCTAGCAGATAAAACATAACACTTTTTAGTGAGAAACACTCAACTCACGGCTAACTGTAACAATTGTACTAAAACAGCCTCAAAAAATTAACTCTAAGTACTGAAAGTTCTTGCTGTAATCTTGTATATCCTGAGCCCGAAAACAAGAGTTCAAAGTTTTCTAAAAAATGGTTTCCATGACTGAAATAACAGAACTGAAAAAATGGTTTCTGGTAGTTTCCCATGCACCAAAAATACATACAACATGAAGTTTACATGTTTGAAATCTACAGGCCTCAATTTTTACTCCATTCTACTTTCATGATTACATTAGTGTTTTGCTCGTTCTTCTGTGGAATCTTAAAATCCTGATGAAGCGATAGATAACTGCTGAGTAACCTGTTACCAGGTTCACAACAGTATCCAAAATCAAAGAACAAGGTATAAGCTTAATGGTAGAGAAATTCGAATAACACACGACTTGACCAGAAAGATGCAAGAAAACGTGACACTTGCTATCAATTTGTATTTCATAACTAAGACCCTTATTAATACGCTTAATTGAGTCACTTGATATTGTAATGAAAGCTATGTTCACTAACTTACAAAAACACGGTACAAAATGATCGAGGTTTATGTGTTCTTTCAACATTAGCGTACACACGGTATAAATCAAATAATTCAAATATATTGTTTTAATTAATCCGAGTAACCTACCTACCGTTTCAAATCAACATATTGAAGGAACGTTGCAAGAAATGCCATGCAAGAGTTATTGCCCCAACTAGCTGTCTACATAATTATGTGACATATGTCATTGTTTTGAATAAGTTCTAGAATATTGAGTAAAACAGAAACAACGAAATGTTGAGACGTACCAAAATAAATCTTGCCATTCTTGAGTCGTAACTGGTTGTTGTTTTAACAATTTGTTAACTGTTGGTTTTAACTGATGCCATTTGTCCTCAAACTGAGCTCCAGCTTTGTTTGAGTTCAGCAATAGAGACATTTTTTCAGTCAAACCGGCGTCACTCGCATAATTTCTTTTTCTTTTATCTGCTACACGAAAGGCTGTGCATAAACTTATGAAAAAGGCCGCTGAACAAGAGAAGGATTCAAGTACTTTGTGTTAGATTTGATGATGCTGACCTGCGAAACCAAAGTATGCAAAATGAACTGACATTTCCCGCCAAAATATTGGAAGTAGTTTCTACACCAAACAACGTAGGAAAAGTCGAAGCTCCAGTATTATCAAACTTGCATTTTTAGTAAATAGAGAATATTACACGGTGGCGCGAACATATACGAAGTTTGTCTTCGAGTGGATAAAAAAAATCGCGAGTGACCGCCAGTAGCGAACAAATAAAATCTTTTTTCCAGCGAGGAGCTAAACTTTATATGCTCGCATCAACGTGTAAATTTCTTTTCATTGTATTAGTTTACGCCTGAATGAACGGGAAAAACAAAGAAGTGAAGCCAGCGATATCTTCAATAGCGAGGATATGGAACTAGAATATGTAACTCGTATCCTGGATGTTGTTTCGTATGGAATCTACCGGAGTGGCGTACTTTACAGTAAAACACTCAGAAACAAAATGAATGAATACCCCTAGAACCGCGTACAAGATACCTTAATCTGTCGCAGGATCAATTAAGATCTTTCAGCCAAACTGTAAAAACAGAAAAGTGAAAATGCAAGGCTGAATACTGCGAGATATCAAACATGTCAGTCGAAAGACGCGATTAGAAGATTGGACAAAGCCAGAATTTGTAGTGCCAGACAGCTGTTTCGTCCTTTTTGGGACTCGCCAGTGACCGTTCATTTCTTTATTTTGTGCGTAATGTAACTGAATACTGAGATTTCTCGGCCATTCCTCAGCCTCGAAAGTGTTCAGGCCGGCTTAGCTTGGTCGATTTTTCAGGCAAATGTTCTTAAAAAAGAGTGTATCTCTTGATTGCAAAATGATTAAAAGTTGACCAAAAAAGAGTACTAGTATACTTATTGTTCTGATGTTTTCTTCCAAGGGCCATCATCTCAACTTGTTTTCGTCTGCAGTTTATCTGAATGATTCGAAGTCAGTTTGCGACAGTTCGTAAACAAAATCTTCATGTATATTGAAACAATGAGAAAAGTTTTAAAGCGCCCGAGAAAAGTTACTGATGCCGTGACTTAATTACCGGATATGATCTACGTACTTTGACCTACTGAACTTCTACGCGCAAACCGATCGAATAACTCATTATTGAGAGCCTTCATACACAATTTTTTATTATAACCAGAAAATTTAGCCGAGTCTCGGCATTGTTCTTAATTTTTTTAGCGATTTGAGAGTCAAATTTTTCTTAAATAACGCAAATCTGCGATACGTGTATTGGAAACTCGCTGAGCATTTTCCCGGGACGATTTCCCGATTCTCAACAGCGAATCATTCCTTATTCATTCTGTATTGTTTTTAAAAAGATCCTGAAAAGTTTTTAAAAAGAATTAGTTATCGATCCCGAGCCTCTTCTTAAATTTCTCTTAAATTTTTCCGCAAGGACGCTACAAAAAGCGCGTTGACGCAATATCACAGGAAGGGGCGAGGGATCGACGCGCGGACTGTTGTGTTTTTGATATGGTCAATGTAACGCAAGATTGCCTTTATCAAAACATACCAAACGCAAGTGTTCAATGAACCTACATCGAGTAAGAGTGTGGTTTCAGATATTAAACTTTTGTTGCAGATCACAAAATAAAGCTCATTCGCAGAAAACTGAGATTAATTGAAGCTATGCAAATTCATGACTAAGTGCACTTGCTTAAAATCACAAAATTACTAAGCAGGGCTCGAACGTACTTGCCATCTCTCTCTAGGTGGTCAATGCTACCTGAGCCGGGTTCCTCAAATCCCGATTCACTTAACCATGGATTAAGACAAAATTCAAACAATTATTCCTTTATAAGAAAAGTTTTGTTTTGCTTATAGAATGCTGGTCAGATTTGCCAATAAAACAAACAGGTCAACTCAAAAACTTCAGCCAAAACAGGCCCCAGGAGATAGGAAACAGAAATTAACCCTGGGTTAGCACTGATCAGGTTTTAAGGAACCGGGCCCTGCAGAATATGAAAGCTGGCTACTAGATTTTTTAGTACTTGTACTTAGCTGGCTACTACAATATTGTGTGGAACATTATAGTGATTGAATAACTAAGCCGGAGTTATAGTTTTTAATAAAACGATAAACATGTACATTATGATCAACGAATGAAGCTTGTCTACTTTCTTGGGAAAACAAATCTGGAAATCTGGAAGGAAACGCAAATTATTAGTATTATGTGATAAATAAATCAGTTATCGTCGCCGTAAGATGATGGGAAAAGCTGACGTTTCGAGCGTTAGCCCTTCATCTGGATGCTCAGATGAAGGGCTAACGCTCGTAACGTCGGCTTTTCCCATCATCTCACGGCGACGATAATTTATTTATCATATAATACTACAAGTTTATATTACTCGCCGACGCATTCAACAGTTTTTTTTTAAAAACTATATACCTAAAATACGCAAATTATTGTTTTGCACACAACTACAGATGCAGACGTAGTACGGATTCCACATTAAAAATATATATGCCTATTAAAACTTACGTTCAGGATTGCAAATTTTTGCTTCTTGTAGCAAGCTGGCTAATTGAAAACAAAGTTAACTTCGAGCCCTGCTAAAGTGATTCACACTTTTGATTGAATTTGCTTCACCGAATGGCTGACTGAATGCCTTATTTTAGTTTGTTTTTGTGGAATTTCTGCCTCAAGTCGTTTTTTCTATTTTATAACATGCTAGTCCTTTTTTATTCTAACTAGTAAAACCTTCAAGTTAATGCATTCTGAAAGTCATCTTGTTTATAATTACTTCAAACCAAATGGATTTATAAGATCGTCAAGCAGTTTTGTAGCGTGAGAATTCTTTTCTAGCTAGTTTACTGAAAACAGGAGACAGCAGGCTAGAAAAAGGCCAATAACCTATCGGGTATTATTTTTCCAAGGTCTATGCAGCAGTATACACTTGTAACGATTCGCAGTAATGAAGAAGGTCGACTTCTAAATTCGCGTTATCATCGATAGATCTTATAATCGAATGCAATTCGGCTTAACACGACTCTAGGGCGTCGCTTGATTGGCTCTTTTGTTTTGATATGTTCGTGTGCCCGGCAAAGAGCGCCATCTGTTCAGTCACGCTCAACACATCCTGTGTTTATTGCTAATATACTTAAAAGTGTTTAATATTGATAGAGGTGTGGCAACTCTTGTGAGTAAATAACATTGAACTATAGTGCAGTTTGCCACGACAGTTTGCAAAACAGGTGTTTTGTCAAAGGGGGTCAGTCAACCTTAACTAAGCTACTCTGATGACGTAAGTATAGACACAGTCGTCATAGCTGGGAGGTCAGTGACTGATCTGATGACGAAAAACAAGGACGGTAAACAACGAGGACAGCAACACCGACTACTACGGCATGCAGAGAACAACAGTGGTCACCACAGGCGGCCCAGGCACAAACTCAGTCTGAACTTTCAAATATAGTATTTTATGGAACCACGAGCGAAGCAGTGAAAAAAAATTTTGAAAAATTGATTTTTAATAAAACCTTACTAATCTTGGTCTGATTATGATCTTGTTTTTGGTAGTCTGTTGATCCTTGCTCATAGGGCACCATAATCGTTTAGAAATAAAAAATCAGCAAGAAAGTTTGTTTAAAAGTTTATTTCTTAAAAAGAGGTGTAAGTTTTCGTTGTTGCCAGATTGTGTCTACTGTTGCAAATATCCATCTGCTGCAACATTAAGATCCATATATTCGAGCTCAAGACAAACAATAGCCATTTTCACATCAGAGGATGGACAATTCGTCTGACGATTTGTTAGTCTTAGTGTGAGTGGTGAAAGGGAGACGAAAAAATTGTCTTGTGTTGGCCTTCTTAAGTTTACATCACACGACTACCATGCGTACCACTGACGTACACTGGTAAATGTTGCCATATATGCTAGTGCCATTCTCTTCCCTTGATATAAGGACAACTTGTTCGACTGTTTGGTCAATTTGTCGTCCACGAAAAATCGTCTGAAAAGACGACCAAGTTCAGACGACTTGTTCGTCCAGAATCGTGTTCGTCTCGTTTTCACACTCAGGCGACTTGTTCGACTTCGTCCTATAATTAATGTGAAATGCCTAATGAAACACGATTTGCACAATTGATCTTTGACATAATACGTACACTCAGGAACTCAAGTAAACAGATTCTGTTTTTGTAATGGCTAAAAGTAAAGGCAGGAAAAAACAACTTGAGTCCAGGAGAAATGCCCTTTGACTAAGTGATATTGGTGTGAAAGGTTAAACGGCGTTTCCGACAAGTAATTTTGACTGCATGAACTGTAAGAATGCCGGGATGTTGGTTTGCAAGAAGCTGACAGTTTTCCGCTTACAATCAGATATATAGTTGTCTAAATTTTATCTGAGGCAAGAGAATATGACTCCAAGGGCTCACATTCTCTTGTCTGAGGCTAATAGAAACAATAATAACATTGATACAAGCAATAACAACATTGATACAAACAAAGACCTTACGTACTTATTCAAAAGAAGCAAGATAAACTACATATACACGCAACAAAAAAACTCAGAACGCCAGAATTTAGGAACAATTCTCGATAAATAATTTTTTCATAAAACTTTACCGAGCTTCGGTCTTTAACTTAGCAATATTTACAGAAATGATTCGCAGTTTTTCCTTTTTAGTCAGTCTTTGCTTCAAATTCTACACATATACTTGACCCGAAGTTAGCTCCTTGCAATTTGTTTTTCCATACATGTAATGCTATACCTTAGGCTTAGTTTTATACTGTTTAAACCACACATAGAAATAAGAACAACTTGAGCCAAAAAGCGCCAAAAAAATAAGAACAATACTCAACAAGAAAAAAAAAGCGAGTATGGACAAAGTTCATTAAGACTTTGTTATTTACTTTGCCTTTGGTACGGGATCAAGCATGCTTAAACTTTGTCTTTGTATCGGCTGGACTTGAGAATGAGTCCCCGGCCAAGTTTACTGGTTCTTATAACAAGGCGTATCAAAGCGCATATCATTTGTTATAATGTGAGCTCTGTGTTTGACTTAACGAAACCAGCTAGATATTGATAATCAGTTATAGGGAAAAAAATCCCTTTTTTTGGGGCATACGGTTGTAGAGTAAAGTTATAACCAAACTATTTCGGCTTTCATCCGACAGCCATCTTCAGGAAAAGCAAAATAGTTTGGTTATAAAAACTAGAATGGCTTCTCGTACTAACTTTTATTTTATAGGAAAAAGTGCTCAACACTCTAACAACAAACAACATGAGTTTGCAGTAAACATCATTTGACCTTCAGCGATAGTTAGGGTCGGTTGAACATTCATTACGTCAGAACCGTTTCATTCAACGTCACGCTAAGCTAGCCGTTCAACATCCGGCTAATGCCCGCTAGGCGGGGAGGCGTTTAATGAATTTGATTTTTATATTTTCTTACCTGTTTGCATCCATTTCATGCGCACGGTGTGTTCTCACTGGCGGCGGTCAGTTTATTAAATTTTGAAAATTCTGAAATATTTAGCAAACTAAAACTTTTTTATGTGTAAAAACTGTTTTTATTTATATGATATGTTCTGACGAAGTACCATAAAGCTTGAAACGTCAGATTTATTGTGTCTGTCTTACACGCGCGCCGAACCCAGTTTTCATTTTGCACGCACAAGAAACTGTTTCTGGCTCAAATCAGACCATGAAAAAACGTGCCTGATTGCATTTTTGAAATGAATAAATACTTAAGATTTTTTAGGTGCAATGTTCGTTTGTTGGCTAATTGAGCTTCAGTCCACCTCGGACGTAACACATTTCCTTTTCAGTGGACGTTAAATACAGCATATTAACTATATCAGGCTGTTGTGCTAATGCTTATAATTGAGCTGCGCTGGTCGTCCTTGCTTATATTGCATTTATGAGAGGGCAATAAACTTTGTAGTGAACAATTTTGAAGTAGATTATGTTAATACAGCCAGAGTGGAGCTGAGATTTCTTGAGTTGTTTTCAAGTTAGACATGCTTTAAATGATGACTGTAAACAGCTCGCAAAATGTTTGATTATTTGCCCTAAAGGGTTTTCACTTAATCAGTGCCCGTTTGTCTTCATAGATCAAATATATTTCTTTTCCTTGTAGGCATACGCATAAACCGATATTATCTTGCATAAATAATTTGACTTAACATACGATCCCCGCTCTCCTGCGTTCGAGTGCTTTTCAACCGCTTACACAATATAAGACTGCCAATTTACGTACAACTTATCTTTTGTCCACTTCACGGTAATCATATGTCATGAACAAAGAAAGCTATTCGGCTGCAGCGATTTAATTCGTTTGAACTATTACGTCAAGTTCGTTTTAACAACAAGAAAACACAGCGAAAAACAAATTGTTTTTCAGTCTGGGTTAATCGAGCAACACTACTTCGTCTCCTCTTCTTGTCTTCGCAGAAAGCTACTTTTAAAACAGCTCTGTAACATCATTTCAACGGGATAACTATAAGGACACAGGAACACTGCATTTTCATTTAGCTAAAAGGTAAGAAATGGACATTTTTATCCTAATCATTTCAGTCATGTTAACAGTTTTTAAACTGAAAGCAGTTTCAACCAAAGCCTATTGCTTCTGTCTGTTTTCAATCTAAAACTTGAACCTCAAAACTGTTCCTTTGTTTGAATGAATTAGAATGTTTTCTAATCTTGCTATGTGGTGTGAAATCGAGAACTTACAAAATACCGTTTACACACAGAAAATGTATTGATGCAGTTTTATTTCTTTTGAATCAAAAGTTTGCAGTCTCGTGTTCTGGTATTTCACCCATTTTTGAATATTTTTCATCTCGAAAAACTGATCCTGCCAGTGGAATTTAAGAGTTTAGAACCACATTCATATAGATAAACTAGATTATTCAATAAGGCTTTCATTATTATTATTATACATAATTACAATAGCAACCATGTGCGTAACGACAAACGACCAAGATTTCGTGACTGGGCTTGGCGCAAGTCAAAATTTTGAAAAATAATCGAATATTGAGTTCAATCAGAGTCATCATATGTTTTAGCTAAGTAAAACTGAAAAAAGCCACTATTAGAGATGTTGGCGTGCTTGTTGCGGCGTTCAGAAAGATATAAAAACTGAAATCGGAACTGAATGTTGGCCTTCAGTACACACCGAGAGTTTACCGAAGTTACTTCTAAGCTGATTGACTCTGCGATTCCGAGATTGACCTATATATAAGCTAAAAATATTGTAGGATGATAAATTACTACCTTTGATTCATAATGAGTATCAAGATGGCCCCTTTGAACCGCTATGATAAAACATGGTTGGTGCGTTGACCGTGTGACTAATTATAAGTTTGGGCTTACATATGTTTTTATCGACTATTTATTTTTTGGTATAAAATCGAGTCAAGAACTGCACAAGGTGCATGGAATACTGTCAATTTCACTGTAGTACAAACATGCATGCTGTATGTACTTCAAAGTTGAAAGAAAGATTAACCATTAAACATAGTATAGGTGTATTGAAACTGCTGACGCACGCGATCAAAAAAAGTTCATACGCGCATAAAACGAACGAAGAAGTTGCATATAACCAAAAAGAGAAAACTAGAATTAAACGAAAACTAAAATCAAAACCGTCATACTGTGCACTCGACCTCCAACTCCGCGAGTAAAAATTATTTATGAGACTTTTCCGAACAACGTCTGTGGACCAACTGGTTCTCCTTAACTCGCAATTGAAATAATTTGATATATGACCATGACGCTAATATCCTAAATAAACTTAGAGGTGTCTCTCCGAACAATTGTTAATATAGTCTGTAAGTGTAAATCCCGTCGTTTGTCTCCCTGTATCCGTCCGTCCTTCTTGTGTGAATATTCTCTGCTCTAGTTTCTAAAACAAAACGTACGATCCATGCAATTGTGGAACCAAGATTCTGCAATCCGCATACACTGCAACTTATAAACAATTTGATTAACAGACTTTTTGTCCGGGATTTATTAGTTTGTAGGCTTTCTTTTTGGTAAGTATTGTTTAATTGTTTTAGAATTAAACAGTGATGTTTATATCTTCTGGCTGCACCGTTATATGTTAAACCAACACGTTCGTTCTCTTATTATCACTCCAAAATCAATCTTCCATAACCACTTGCATTTTAACTGACTCACAGCCCCGTCCTCGATTCGTCCTGGGACACGGGTTGTTCAAAAACCGGTGTTATCGTTGTCTTCTTTTTGTTCTTCTTCTTGTTCTTGTTCTTCTTCCTTTTCTTCTTCTTTTTCTTCAAGCTTCACCGTCTTCTTCTTCCGTTCATCATCTACTTCTTCTTCAAGACTTGTTCACCTTCTTCTCAAAGTCTTCTTCTTCATTATCACTATCTTCTTCTTCTTCTTAATTCTTCTTTTTCTTTGCCTTCAGTTAAATGTCTCCTTCGTCTTCTTCATCATCATCTAGCTTCTTCTTGTACAAGTCTTCTTGTTCGTAATTTTCCTCTTAAGTCTTTTTTTCTTTTTCTTCATCATCATCTTCATCATCATCATCTTCTTCTTCTTCTTCTTCTTCTTCTTCTTCTTCTTCTTCTTCTTCTTCTTCTTCTTCTTCTTC
>JAOBRD020821123.1:0-13328 GCA_027575215.2 Hydrozoanthus sils
AAAACGAACAGCCGGCAGCTTGGCAAAAGCGTTACTGGCCCCGTACCCCCGGGAAAATGCTCTGTTACAATAACGTTTTTCCACGGCCATACACCCGTTACTCCCCCGCTACGTCCCGGGGGTCGGGGGGCCGTGGTTTCAATTGACTGGTGCATTATCCACTTTCACCCTTCAATAGTTCTTTTCGCTACAAAACATATTTTTGTTGTTCTTCAATCGTTTCTGATTTTGCACAACTAATCTCACTCAAAGCTTAGGTGATCTTCTTTGTAATTTATACCTTGTTCAATCAAGAGATATCCCTAATGCGCTTGGCATGCAGCGAGACAATGTTAATGTCTTTGTTGGTGAGGGGCGTTCCGGCCTTTCAAAAATTCTTCGCGCTTCAAACGATACGACAGCCACTGAGGTAATTCAAAAGGGAAATGCTAGCAACGCCAAGGGTATAACCGACAGATTAATCGAATGGTCCCGTAAGAACAGGGTAGTTCTAAACCCAGATAAATGTAAAGAGTTGAGAATCTCGTTTACCTGGAATCCCGAGGCCTTTGATACAGTGTCCATTGATGGTAATGAAATTGAAGTGGTTAACTTTGCCAAGTTACTAGGTATAACTATAAGCAACAATTTATCTTGGAACGCCCATGTACATGAAGTAGCATAATAGTAAAAAAAGCTAGCAAAAAATTATACTTTCTTGTACAGCTGAAACTGGCTCGACTACCTCCTTATCTTTCGTGTGCTCGATCTACAGTAGACTACGGAGTTCCAGCTTTTTACAACGCGCTTCCACAGTACCTTAAGAATGAGCTCATACGTATCGAGAAAAGGGCACTATCGATAATTTTGCCCTACATGAGCTACAACAAAGCCTGCGAAATTTTAGGAATAACGCCAATAACCGAACACTATAGTCAGCTATGCAGTAAATTGTTCGACGCCTTAGTAACCGACCCAAACCACAAGCTACATGGTTATGTTCCACAGAAAAATACTGCTAAATACATCTTTCGATTTTTCGTTTTCACACCAACAGGGCAAATAATACGTTTATACTTATTATGTCTCGGCAATTCAACGCATCCTCTCATAAGTCTTAGATTATTTCTCGTTTTGCAGTATAAGGATGAAGAATTTTTACAAATTTTAATCTTTTTACTATTAATATGATTCAACATAGATTTATCAACAATTGTAATTACCATAGATTATTATAGACAATTTATATTTTGTAAAAGTTATTTAATTCAGACTTCTGGCTGCGATGTAAACTTTAATTAATCTTTTTACTATAACAGAATAAATAAAAACGATCTCTGGATTAAACTTTAAAACGCAGAAGCTTTCGGCTGTCTTACTACAGCCTTTATCAACTTATTAACATTCAGTTGATAAAGGCTGTAGTAAGACAGTTCCTGATGTCTCTGGAATTCCTGATATTTCACAACATTCTCTCCTTGAGTATTGCTCCATGTCGTTGATATTGTCTTTCATTTCTTCTGATGTTGGATAATCTTAACGTTTCAAATCTGAGGTGTTGGTTTTCTTTTTGGACTACATCCACATCTCCAGATACTTGACTTTTTCCTCGACTGCGTCGGTCCTTTCGCTCAAGTAGCTGACTGAGTTGGTAAGATCCTGAAGCGAATTTCGTAACGGAGCCAGCTTTTTATCAAATAGAGAATCAAGGGCTTCCAAAGTAATTTCATCCATTTTGAGGTATAAACACAGAACACAGATAGTTTATTCAAATAGCTCAGTAAAAATGAAAAGAACAGGTAAATATCAAGCAATTATAACACACAAAATTGACGCTGACGGGTCCTGATGAGAAATTCGCAGCCATCTTGTCTCCCGACCATGCGCAGATAATTAATCGTAGCTTGTCGCTATTCAGACGACACTGTCAGAAAGGCTAAACCTCCATTGCTGGGCCATCGACTTCGTCCACGACCAGGCGAACGATCCAGTCAGACAGGCTAGCCATTCCGCCATCGGGCCACCGACTTTGTCCACGACCATGCGAACGATCTTGTCAGACAGGCTAGCCATTCCACCATCGGGCCAACGACTTCGTCCACGACCATGCGAACGATCTTGTCAGACAGGCTAGCCACTCCAACATTTGGCCAACGACACTGCTAAAGATTGTGTCTACATGCTGACCACTCCACCGCTTTGGCATCGATGCTAACGATTCTGTCAGGCAGGGTAGCCCTCTCACCATTGTGCCTTCGACTACGTCGAGGACCATGCAAGCGAGTCTGTCAAACAGGCTAACCGCTCTACCATTGGGCGATCGATTACGTCCAGATTCTGTCAGTCAAGCCTTTTCACCATTGGGCCACCGACTACGTCCCCGACCGTCCTAACGACTCAAATTTCATCGAATATTGTTCAACAAAAATCTGACAAAGCTCAACATGTTAAATCGTGGTGTGATCACACAAGTCGAATCTAACAGCGTTGGACAAAGTATGATCAACAAGTTTGATCTAAACCAAAAATGGTTATGTTTACAGTCCCAGTTTAAAACGAGCAGCGAAATTTTTAAATTAAATCGCACAGCTATTAACAGTAGCTAATTAAATTAGGCCCTATGGGGTTCTTCTTTCTGCCAATTACTCGTTTAAAATTTTTTTCCATGGCATGGCTGTCCTTCTAACAGTAGTTGATTAAATTAGGCCCTGTGGAGTTCTCCTTTGTACCAACTATTCGTTTAAAGCTTAATGCATTGCTATTCTTCTAACAGTAATTGATTAAATTAAGCCCTATGGAGTTCTCCTTTCTACCAATTACCCGTTTAAAACTTATTGCATGACTGTTCTTCTAATAGTAGCTATTGTTATCGTAATTCCTCCAGCATGCGGTGGAGACTTGATGAGACCCTATGGAGTACTCAATTCTACCAATTACCCAAAGCCTTATTCCAAAGACCTTCACTGTGCATGGACTATACTAGCACCTAGAGGGCATAAGATAACTATCATCTTTGAAGACTTTGCCCTTGAGAACAGTAGTAGGTGTGTGGATGGGGATTTTGTGGCAGTGTATGATGGCGAAAATTTAGCTTCTAAAATGATCGGAGAATATTGCGGGAGTGCAATTCCTCCACCGTTCACTTCCTCCACCGATAAACTCTACATCAAGTTTAGGACAAACAACATGACGGAACTAAGGGGATTCATTGCAAAGTATAACTCATCTATGGGTAAGGGGCTTGCATGTTGCATGGATACTGCCCTGCATGTATGTAATCTATCTTAATGATTCTGCTTAAACATAAAACATGAGGTGGAAATCTGCACGTTCAAAATTTTTTTCTTTTTCTTTAACAATTCTGCAAGTGCATGTAGGACACTGGCTGTGCTGCAAGCATACCACAAGCTACTTTTCTGAACCAGCTGATCCCCTCAACAATTTCGCAAATGTTTCATAGGCTGTTGTAGTGAGGTACTTATTTTGGAAAACACGTAATTGGAGATAGGTTGGAAGCAGATATTGTCACCACGGACTAAGTGTGTGCGGTCTGGTGAACATTTCCTTAAAGTGCTCGTTTGCTGGCCAAAATTGTTGCTATCGGTATTTTTTTAAAAATTTATTGAATATCAGTTTTCTGTCTCGAACATATATATATTTAAATACAAAAATTTAAGACGTCCCTGTTTTAATTGTACAACACAGTAAACGAGCTTGTTGATGTGATACTTTCTTTTTTGTGATCAAAGCAAATGGAACAGCCGGCGACAACAGTGTAGAATATAGAGGATATTACATGGCCGCACAAGGACGAATTTTGTTTTCGAGTGCTGAAAACATCACATGAGCGAGCGCGAGCGGCCATATAATGTTCAGTTTATTTTATAGATACTGATGAAATTCGTACAAAAAACACAACTTTTCTAAAAGAACTGGCTGCGCGTCTGAGTGGGAAACTATCTTGTAATTGGCTAATTGTGTTAGAAACCATGGCGACACCAATACCCTTACACGAGCAAGATAAATACGTTAGAAACCCTTATATTTGACAACAAGAAAAAGTACGAGTACGAGTTTTTCCCATTCATCATTCTGCGTGTGCAAAGAAATCACGCCATCCCGTTATGTTGCCAAAATCTTATAGTCCACGCCCCGTTTTTGTGTAAATCTCGTTTTAAACAAGACAACGACGAGATTTTAGAAACACAACGAGATTGCTTGATTTCTTTGCATGACGAATGGGAAAAACTCGTACTCGTACTCGTTGTCGAATCCAAAGCTTTCTAGTATCTTCCTTGCGTACGATGAAGATATGGTTTTATAGTAAAAAGATTAATCCTGGTATTTCATCAGTTTCTATATAATTTAGCTTTAGAAGATATTTTCCATACTCTGTTGGAAACACGCGGGATTGTTTGGAGAACACCAGAAAAGGTTTGGATCACGAGCTGCGCGAAAGCGAGTGAGTGATTAAAAAAAAACTTAGCAAGTGTTTTCTAACAGATTATGGAAACACGGAAAATACCTTCTCAAGCTTTTATAAAACAATAACAACTGATGACATCATGCATGATTTCTATCCAGATTTAGAAAATGGTCCTCGACCAATCATAGCGTGTGTTTTACTGAATGTGTTTTATAATAAAGTATAGTACAAAGAGTTACGTAAGAAGAAGTAAGATATGAACAGCTAGATTGGGCCTAAAGGGTTAAAAGCCACATTCTGCTTGCAGTGTGTGACAAGAGGTTTAAAGCCAGCAGCAAGAAGGCTAAAACTTTGAGGTCGCCTAATTTTCCAAATTTTTATTACCCATCGTCGAACTGCGAGTACGAAATCTTTGCCAGGAAGGGACAGAGAATCAAGATCAAGTTCCTTCAATTCAGCTTGGAACCAGCCAGGAAAGCGTCCAGATCGAACAGACACCTAAGTAAGAGGGTTTATGTAGTATATACATAGAACTAGTAATGACCGTAGAGTTGGTAAAGTGCTGCCAAATACCTTTTGAGCTTTTTCTTTTAGCCTGACTTGTCTTTGGTTTTCAGACTCCTGTTAAAGTTTAATTTGTATATACAGACGTCCGAGGTCGACAATTGATTGTGAAAGAAAGAACGACCTCGTTACCAGGCCACGATCATGCATGATGACGTCAGAACTGCATCAAAGTGAGGCTTGGGGGTGAAATGCTATGTGAGATTGCGGGAATTTTGCATTAATTTTAACTGTTTTTACTGTTCAACAATTCGTTGTCTGTTCTACCATGTTTATTCACAGGAATGTTCGTTACACTATACATAGCAAGTAAGTGTCACCACCGAGCCTCGTCATCATGCATACGGTCTACTCATGGCCAACAGGCAATATAAGAGCAGAGATTAGTGTTCTGCTTCACTGCACTCGACAGCAACTAACCATAATGTCATATTGGACACAAAACTTTGAGACATTGACTAGTCAAAGATTTTTGTTGCCAGACCATTTGGATTTGTATGAACAGTATAAACTGAAAATAATTTCTTTACAGTTTATAACATAGTCGGCGGCGCAATGGCCGAGCGGTTAAGATCGCGAGTTCGAGCCCCGGCCAGACCAATGTGTTGTGTCCTTGAACAAGACACTTTACTCGACTTTGTTCCAGTCGACTCAGCTGTATAAGTGAGTACCAGTTCTGCTGGGAAGCTAACCTGCGATAGATTAGTGTCCTGTCCAGGGGGAGCTAAAGACCCTCATCCGCTTAACACTACGGAAACCGGAGATAAGCGCCGGCCTAATGGGCCAGTAGGCTCGAGAAAGAATTAGCTTATAATATGCGGCAAAACTGACGAATTTCTACTGAGAGATTCTTATTCCATTCCTTTTGCCCGAACGAACTACAAAGAACGAAGAGCAAAGGACCGATTAATGTTCTTAAACCACGGTAACAACCGCCGCCTGGTCAACCCAGTCTGTCGTGCTGGAGGCCCGGGTTCGATTCTCGGTGCCGGACCTTCACTCAGGGTCTTAAAATAATTGAGGAGAAGGTACTGCCTTTGCTCTAACATCTGCAAACGGTTAGACCTTCACGTCTGCTAGGATAAGGATGTTAAACCGTTGGTCCCGGGTGGCAGACCTCGAAGGGGATCTCGAGTCCTATTGGTCAAAAGTGTTATAAAAACATAGTGGCAAAACGGACAGCGGCAAAGAATGAAGGTGATTTTCTGCATGTCATAATTTTCACAAGCACAACGTAAAAGCTTATTGAGCTTGGAGGATTTAAATTTCATTCGTTTTAAAAAGAGTAATGACAAGAAACCCGAAATCAAAGTAAAAAAAAAAGCGAATCAGAAACATATACATCCCCCAGTAAAGATTGTCAGCTTTGCCAACTTTGTTGCTCACGAAACTGATACTTCGCTAGCTGAAAGATTGTTATTAGATAAACATCAACCCGAAGTTTGAGGGAGTTCCGCTAAATAGTCGCGAAGCTACAATTATTTTTTCAAAGGTTTTTGCTCTTTTTATTTGGTTCCCTGATAATGGGAGCCTGGGGACGAATGACGTCAGCGGTTGAGTAAGTATGCATTGTTATCCCCAGAATAGGTAGTTATGTTGCAGTATTGCCCTTCCCATTGTCACTTACCGACATAATGGATTTTTCAACTGCTGGACGTCACGAAGCAGTTTTTGGCCATGCGATTAAGACGACCAAAATCAGCACGAAAATGTACAACTTCAAACAGCTATAACTTCGCGACTTTTTATCGAAGTTCCCCAAAATTTTGGATTTGGGTTTATCTAAAGGCTATCTTCCAGCTGTCAAAAAACATTTTTCGTGTCTTAGACGCTTTAAAGAATCGTTGTCTAACAAGCTATGCAGCGAACGATATTTTAGCGCAATACACCGCAGAACATATAATAAAAACATCTCGCAAGAAAAATGTGGTAAAAACCACACTATGCGTGTAATCTGTGAACAAGATTTAAATTCGTCCTCATAATTTTTTCTTGCTCTTTCTCTGTTGCAACCTAAAGCTCCCATATGTTATGATTACGTACAAGTGCATGACGGTCCTACAGCGCTGGCTCCGCCTCTCGGCAAGTTTTGCGGCGAGTTGCAGCCGTTTACTGTATGGTCGACAGCAAACGCTATGCTCATTAGGTTCAGCTCGGATAACTCGGTCAACAAGGTTGGATTCGAGTTGAGGTACACTGCCGAGGGTAAGTGTTTGGTTCATTTTCACCTAACGTCATAACGGCCATTTTGGTGCCCTTGAACAAGAGAACTTTGATGATTTCTTTTGTTTAAGGCACCAACAAGACCTTTTCGTCTTTTTTCTTCAGTGTCTGTGTGCCAGGCAATTTGAATAGGTTGTCAAAGGGGGCGGAGTTAAGGGGTGGAGCTTGATTGGGCATGAACTGTCTAATTATGCACAAACGCACGCTTTTTCAAAAAGTTTTGAAAACCAAAAAAACAAAAAGTACTGGTGCAAAAACGTATCGTTTTGAAATATCTCTAAACGAAAATGATAAACCAAACTATTTAGTCCGCTTTAGGCAGCTGACAAAACATAAAACGAACATTCTCGAAAATGCGTTTGAACTGGCAGGACAGCAGGTTTTTGTACATTGAAACTTTTCAGATTGCTGTAATTCGAAGCTAAAATAGTGCCAAATTTCATCGAACTATTAACACTGAACACTTTTTAATTTCAAATACTTATTATGTCTACAATAAGAAGCGCAAAAAGGTTTCTGATAAACAAAACTTCGAGACTTTTCGAACTACTTCTGCCTAATCTGCCCCATTCCTTTATATTTCTGCCTCAACGGCACCTTTGCTACCCGCACATTAACGTATGCATATCTGTTCAATATTTCCGGATGTGTCCATCGATTCTGCCCGATGAGAGAGTGTGAAACCTAGAGTCCTAGAATACCGATTGGGGTTCTTTCATTATCGATAGGGTTAGCATGATTTTTAGTGGTTTTGTACCTTCTTTTAGAAAGACTCGTAGCGTGTTATTTTGCTTGAAGTATTGACTTTTCTCATCTCTTTTTAGAAGTATTTTATTTTATTTTTTCGTTTAGTTTCATGTATTTGTTTTCATGAAAAACGCGAAACGAAAATTGTTATAATAATTGTTGTTATTATTATCAATATTTTTTGTTATTATTTTTGTATTTAAGTGCGCAGAACTTTAGGATCTGTTTTTCTGTGTTTCACTGAGTTGGTTGACTTGGGTTAGTTTGCCCTATACAAATTCAGTAAATTCCTAAGGCTAGTTACGCGAGACAATTTTTCTTGCATCTTGTCTCGCAATGGCGTTGTGAGACAAGTTGCACGAGCGATTGAAAAGTGTAACACCCCCTGCAATGGCTAAAATTGTTGCGACACAAGTTGCAGCAATAGAAGAATGCGGTATAAGTTGCTTGGAAAATTGTCTTGCTCGTGTAACACGCCTTAGTGCTTTTGTTATACAAGGGTAGCTTGCATTGATTGGCATTTGTTGTGCGTGTAACACCCCTTGCTAATGGCTAAAATCGTTGCGACACAAGTCACAGCAAAGGTAGAATCCGGTTTACTTTTCGCAATGATTGCAGCTACTTTCTTCAAGATGCTGGAGCAGTTGCGCCGCGCCGTATAACACCTCTTCTGCAACTTACACCATTGCGAGTTAAGTTGCTTGAAAAATTGCCTCGCTCGTGTAACGTAGCCTTAACGCTTTTGTGTTACAAGAGTTGCTCGCATTCTCGACAATCTCTTTCATTCGCGACAATCTCCGAAGAGGAAATTCACGAAATAAACGATTCAACCATTCCCTTTAAACACAAAAAAGGGCTACTTATTTTGCGATGTATGTATTCACAAGTAGGATTAAATTTGTTTTACTCCGAAATTTCAAGAAAAAGTACAACGATTAAAGTGAGTGCGGGCTTTTCTTACTTGCGTTTGAAAACTTTAAATTGATAAATTTGGTTCAAACTTGACATTCACCAACTCTCCCCTGAATTTATTCGACTGATTTGGCATATACTAAAACAACTGTCCCCCCTCAGTGTCGGTGCCTAGCGATAGCTATTTACTTTGCCGCTTCGCGTCTCGGTAAATGTCAACCATTAGTCAACCCCACTTCGAGGGATAATTGCTTAATATTCACTAGTTTTTTTTAAATTTAAAGATTCCCGTCAAACAACTTCTCCACCGACGACTGTTCCACATAGTACTTGTCATTCGAATCAGTTTCGCTGTACGAATGGCAACTGCATAGACCATCGGTGGAAATGTGACATGCAGGACGACTGTGGAGACAATTCCGATGAAACTGGTTGTCCTTGTCGCAGCTACCAACTTACATGTGACAACGGCAACTGTGTTGACAAGTTATGGCGATGTGACGGCAGCGATGACTGCTACGATGGAAGCGATGAACGTAATTGTCCGTCCAGAACAACCTTAGTTCCGTCCAACGCTACACGACCAACCATCGCAACACAAGGTTAGCAGGAACTGAGTCAGTTTCTGGAATTTGAATCTTCTTACTAAACAGAAGTTTCGACTGAAACCTTCAATCCTCATCAGTGATGTTCACGTAGCACTGAACTGTCACCTGACGTATTATTACATCAAACAAAATTCTTGATTTTAAATTGTAAAGAGATTGAACGTATACCACAACCTACCTTTCTTCTAGCCATCTAAAGTTAAAAACAGCGTCTGAAATAATGAGATATTTAATTCTTTTTTCTGTTATACGTTTACCGTAAAACACAGTAACATTCGTTTGGTTCACGTGTAAGTTGATGTGGCAGTAAACGGTCCTGCCAAGCAGTTTCAAAAGAAAAGTTTCAAGAGTGGTACACTCTTTTTTATAAGAACAACTTTATAAGAACAACGAGGCTCAGATTGGCCAAAATTTAAGAACAATTTAAGAACAAGCTGAGGCTCTGGCTGGATTGCTGATTCTTATTAAAACTTTACTGAACTTCGACTGATCTTTAACTGAACAATACAGAATGAATAAGAAAAGCTTCGTGAAACCGTATACTATATTTTGTTATATATTATGTAATAGCGTGTAATAGTACAGTTTAGTATAAATAAGATAATAACATCTATATATGACTATTTAGATATTAGAAGTGGAGTAACTATGTAGGTTTTCGGTCATAAGGTATGAATATGGTCATGATGCAACTTTAACAAAGAAAGACATGAATTCTGATATACATACCTTTAACTTAGAAAAAGTTCAAAAGCTTGGTAGAGTGCTCGATACTCAGAAGTAGAGCTGAAACAAAACGTTTGAATCAATCTTTAGCACATTTGTCGCAACAGCACTGTTTCGTGTAGCGCAGCTACACTCGTCAGGTGAATGATTTTATTATACCGGAACGCATAAACATATATAAACAATAATTAATTTAAGGTGAAAGAGACTAGATGACAACACGTGGTAAATTAACATGCAGTAATTGGTGTGGGGCACGAAACTTAAAAGGTACCTTATATATGAAGTATGGTACTTACTAGTAATGAACGACCCTCCTAATGTCGGTTTGTTTTTGGTTCAAACAGACTGCAGCATCAACAATGGCGGCTGTCAGCACACGTGCATCGATCACATAGGGCCCGGCGGTCAATTGGTTGTGCAATGTATGTGCCAAACAGGCTACGCATTAGAACGCGATAGAAAACGCTGTGCAGGTGAGGATGAACATATCTATCTTGCCAGCTCAGGGGCATCAACAACCAAAACAACTCTTTATTTGACCAATAACTATACTTACAAGTGTAAAGATATTGAGAAATTAAGTAAATGATTTATTTAGGGTGCAGGGTGTCCAAAACAATATAACAATACAATACAAACCATACACATATTATTACAAAAGTTTGTAAAGACATAACGAACTTGGCAGGGAAGCGACACAATTAACACAGGTTTGTGTAGTGATTCTTTAGTTTATTTTTAAAAACTGAAAGACTCAATGGAATAGAATGGGAGGTTACGTCTCATTCTCAATTTCGATCTTCTATGGTAAAGTGATCATACGGAGAGGAGGAGTTTGTCTTGTTAAGAATGGAATTGGGTGTTACAATGTTTGAGCACGTGTAACATATCCATCTGATGCCGACTGGTGGAGAATCCAAACACTGTCAGGCTACTTGTTTTAGCTTTTGCGTGAGACACTTTTTCCGACCCATTCAAATCAACTCAGCTGTGCAAAGAGCCACTAGATTCTGCTGAGGGGTCAATTTCGGTGTGTAAGGAATCCATTTTACTTTGGTCCATACACTATTATTCTGGAGAGGGTGAGAGGTTAAGGGT
The DNA here is from genome assembly GCA_027575215.2 of Hydrozoanthus sils. Lineage (NCBI taxonomy): Eukaryota > Metazoa > Cnidaria > Anthozoa > Zoantharia > Hydrozoanthidae > Hydrozoanthus > Hydrozoanthus sils. The sequence goes on from JAOBRD020821123.1 coordinate 11,287, forward strand.
AAAGGTTTGGGGGAGGGGGAGGGGGAGGGGGTAGTTCAAGTATCTTTCAACTCTCCTCGTGTCATAACTATGTTATTCGAGACGTAGGCAGAATATGTTGTTAAATTGTGTTTTTGTGTGACTGGTTCTCCAGATATCAATGAATGTGACAACCCAGCCAAGTGCGATCAAACACGTGCCACGTGCGTCAACATGGAAGGCAGTTACCAATGTGAATGCATCAGGGGCTACAAATTGTCTTCTGACAAAAAGACCTGTCTGGGTAGGTGAAGCAAATTCTTCGTACTTTTACAGACAAATGTGCTACGCCGTCATCTGACAGCCGATTGTCAATTGTATAAGTCGGACTAGAACTTTTTGTTAGTTTACGCGCGCGTAATGCAACAGGTCATCTGACAAAATTTGGCTTAAAACTATTTCAAGGTCAGCAGACTTTATTTTTACATTTGCTGTTGTAAATGAAGCTGTTCATGCACGAGTTTCGTCACGCTCTGTCGTTCAATTAAAGACCCTTTATCACTTACCGTGATGCACCGCGCATTGTTTATTATGAAATGTGAGCATTGACCAGAAAAACCCCTGGAGGCTTTGACTACAGCCGCAGTCTTGTGACGTGAGTAAACACTGCTTCTGAACTTGAAAAAGAAACGCTAAGTGAATCAATTCGAAAGTTCCGTGGACAGCCGCGAATTATTTCCTTAGAAACGGCCTTGTAGCATACAGCCGCTACGGTTCCTTAGTTACCGCGGGCTATTCTCTAAGAACCAGAAAACTATCGTCGAAGCTGACACGAATGTTGAAACAAACGTGGCGAGACTTGAATAATATTTTGAATTTTTACCAGTTTGCTGTACAAGACAATTTATCTTGCGTTTACAAAGATATAATGCATGGCTCTAAATCAACAGGGTTGCTTGTGTAAGACAAAATAATATTAGAAAAGAAACGGCGCGAATAATGCAGGTTGTCTGTGCAGTGAATGTTCACGGACGAGAAATGCTCTACGCTTTGCGAATTGGGCAAAACCTTTAATATAAGAACGAGAAAATTGAGACAATCGAACGGGAGAATTCGTAGAGATTACCTGGTAGTGCATTCGATCATCGCAAAGTAGAAATTCAGCTGTCAGAGGAGGAAATTAAAGTTAATTATGGAGACGATTGCAGCGATTGAAACAACAACAACGTTTGCTTTAATTAGTAATAATTCCTTTCTACCTATTTCACCTTGTGGGCGTTTGTGGGCCGTATGTTATCCTGTGTAACCGAAAAACTCATTGAAGTGCTTTTTAATGATGAGGCAGTTAATACTAGGTATATGAGGAATATTTCTTAGAATTTTGATGACCCCGAACCGGAAGATCCATCGTCTCGGGAAGAAGACTCGCCATGCTAACTAGTGCATCTGCGGGAAAACCCCCGAAGAACAAGAATGCTGCTCTCTCCTCGAATTTAAAGCATCTTACGAGCTACTTTAAATTTTATGCCCGGACAGAAATGTTCTAGAGGTTGCTATCAAGGCTAGATGCGGAATGAAGGCAGATGACCTTGACTTTACGCGAACAGCTATAGAAAAGCGGACATAATCCGTTAATCGCTAATTCATTTTCGTTTTGGCCGCGTCATTACTCTAAGGTTATAAAAATCCTCAAATATCACAAGGAAAGATTTCAAATAGATAGCAAAATGACTAGAAGAGAAACTGCAAAGTCCGAAAATATTTAAACAATACTAAAGCCAGCAATAAGTGACACGATGGACACGGATTTCCTCTTGAACAAAGCAACACTCAATAATTACTGTTTCGTGGTCCACAATTCAGTTATTCGCCCGCGTTGCATCACGGTAAGTGATAATGGGTCTTTAAGCAGTTTATGTGTGATAAAATCTTTTTATCATATAATGACCTCTCTCCTTGTGGCTTTTACAAATTACGAACACAGGTCAATAGATATCGGTTTAAACTCGAAGGAAGTATACCATAAACGCTCTATTAAGCCCCCGCCCCCCCCCCTCTGATAGGCTCCTCTCTCTAATAACCCC
>JAOBRD020821227.1:0-13328 GCA_027575215.2 Hydrozoanthus sils
ATTTTAATTTTTTTGGCCTAAATGTTTGAAAAACAGGAAATTAAATTGTTGAGGCCTTATTCTCATTTAGCAAGGTCTATCCACTGAAATAATAAAATACTTCATGTCATAGGCACTTTAATTCTCCTTACATAACAAATACTAAATATAAGACATTTTGTAGGGAGAAAACAAGAATTGATCAAACAAAGCTGATTATTGATGAAAAGTAAAGTTTTCCCAAACTTGCTCCATGAAAACTATGGGCTCTAGTTGGGAGGATTCAGTCTTCCTCAGGCAATAATCTAGACTATGCCATAGAGTTTATAAACCACTCATTACATTCTTCTTTGAGCTGTGATTTTCTGCTGTATCTGTTCAGGACAGATAAAAGGGAAATGACAGAGTATTCTTTAATGAACAAAATCACTCTTGCCCTCCTCAATTCAAATTTCCTTCAAAAGTTGAGTCAAATTACTTTCACCTTTCTATTACTTGCAGTCAAAATAATATAAACTTTTAGCTTTTGGAACAGTGAGCCTCACTTAACAATTAACAATGTAATGAGTAAAGGGGCCTACAAAGGGTTTTTGGCGACAGGCGACATGGTCTAAAATTGTGGAACAGGCATTTGTCAAGACGCTGACAAACAACAGAAATTATCGGAAAAAGCGCGACAATTTGCGACAGTGGCAAAGGGCATTAAAGGTCAACTATGTATCAATTAAAACATCCTGGAACACATGTAATCAGTTTTGCACAATATTTTTTTGTCTTTAAACACGCTAATGAGACAGACACATTTGTTTGTCATGTTTACTTGATTGTTTTTGATAAATAGGTTGATAAAAAGGAGCTGTAAAGAAATGCAAATAACAGCTTAAAACTTGAATATTATCGCAGCAACATTTTGTTCAGATGAAAATGCGACAGCATCATTTTACAATAGAAAAAGACGTGGGACAAGCGATATCTAAGCACCCCTTTGTAGGCCCCAGTAAATTATAAGACAGCAGGAATCTGAAGGTACATGTCTCAGATAATTGGCTAAGATTGATTTTGTTCTATTGACAAAAATCTAGAAAGTACTATCTGTCAGAAAGACAATTTATTAAACAAGCTGTACTTACCCATCACCAGAAGGAGAGCGACCCCTCCTTGGAGACATCCTATAAAACAAAGAAATGAGAGTATAAGGAAAAACAAAACAAAGTTTCTTCTTTTCAAGTAAAATGTTCTAACTAAACAGGTAATTTTTTTAAAACATGGAAGTTTTCATGACCATTAAACTAACTGTAACCTTACATGAAGTCTAGATTTCCCAGAAACGTTAATTTTACATACCAAGCCCTTGCTTGAACTATGATAATATTTTCTTTCAGTTCACAAGCAAAGTCTTAATGTTTATTACATTCCAAAGCAACAGTAGCCCCTAATAACTAATTCATGATGTTCAAATTGGTCGAAATATACTTAAATTGTTTTTAAAATCAGTCATCATCAAATCATCACCTACTAAATCTAACATGAAATAAACAAACACTTTTACTACTACTATAAAAATGACAGCAGTTTATCAATTTTTCTACCAACATACTATAACCTGACAACAGATGAACACACCGACATACGTGCTGACTGGCTGAAACCCAAACTCTGCAACCTGCTCTGAGATGAGTTGCTGATGTGGAGAACTCAGATCATATCACATGGGGAGTTTTAGATGCAGTGGGTGTTAGAAGCAGGGAAGAACACAGACTATCACACAACTACAACTAAGTGAATTCCCATTCGATGCACTGAAGTATAAGATGCAAGGTGGAAGCCTGAAGGGATGCTGACACAGGGAGGGCGGTCGTAGCTAAAGGAGGATGATGATCTAGCAGCACTGTACTGATGCTATTAGCCAAAGCCTGCTGAATACGGAGCTTGGGATGTGTTGGTGGTAAGGCATGAGCAGAAGAGCACAACTGTTTGACGGCTTAGTTGATAACGATGTCTGAACATTGCCACAAAAAAATCAAATTTTTGAAAAGGGAAAACTTTTCCTTGAAGTTTGAGCCAAAATGGCTTAAACTTTTCAAAAAATAATTGGTAAAAATTGAAAACCATTAAATATCTTCATGGCATATACCATCTGATTTTGAAAGCTTTTGTCTGAAAATGCTGGGCAATAATTTACCCATTCGCATTCTTGACAATAATTTATAATTATCTTTTTCAGTGAGAGGCTTCAGATGATGAAACATGCCAGTAAACAATTCCTTGGGCACGACTGGTGTTGCTGAGCTCTGCAACTGCTGACTTTAGATGAGGCTGACAGCATTGTCTTCTCTGATGAGACGAAAATGGCTAATTGGGGATGATGAAAGCCAAACATTGCCGAGGGGAGATGTCTAGGAGGATATTACTTTTGAAAGATGTGAAGACTAGCCCATAATATCATGTCACCTGGAATTACAACGTATCCAAATCAGTCAAAACAAATTTTAAAACAACTGAACAGAAAAGTTGTCCTTAACACTCCATGAAACGTATACAAACCTCCTTGGTGGGCTTCTTCTGTAACGATCGTCGTAACGGTCGTAATAGCGATCGCGATCGTCGCGACGAGACCCCGGTAATGGTCGAGTTCCTGCTCTTCCCTTCCCGTGAGACAGCTGTACTTTTACGCGGACACCGCACACTCGTTTACCATCCATCTCTCGCACCGCATCTTCGGCATCGCGGGAATCGTAGAATTCGACGAAAGCAAAGCCGGGAGGATTTCGCGCCACCCAGACGTCGTGAAGTTTGCCAAACTTCTCGAACTCCATTTCAATCTCGCGCTTTTCCCCGTGATCTCCAAGGCTTCCAACATACACTCTCGTTACGTTTGGGTTACGAGACATACTCCTGTAAAAATATTTCAAGGATCGAGGGAGAAGAATAAATCTTAAGAAGCGATTACTTCAAACCAAATACATTTAAGTTCTTGCCACTTTGGTCAAAAACTGATTCGAGTGTTATATATCCCATATATATATATATATATTCTTGATATGTCTAATTTAGCATTTGTTGTCTTTAAACTAAACATCGAAAACCCGCGCTATTTTCGTACTAAACAATAATTTATTGTCGATGTCAGAAAGGATTCAAAACTCCACCGTCCAGCCCCAGCTGACAGCCGCAACATAAAATCTTCTGAGCACGTTTTCATCTTCTTCTCGTTTACGTTCTATTTTCGATACTTTTACATCATACCTGCATTTCTTTTACTTCTTTTCATTAAAACAATCCTAGATAAACTCCTTAGGATAAACAAATACTTACCTTGTGAAGTTTAAAATAAATTCTCAAACGATGTTTGACACAAAAACACTTGCTCTGTGAGGGAAAATGGACGCTTTCACTTCGAGACGCGTGTTCGACGCGCGCAGAGCGTAAAGGGAAGAAAAGGCATGGAAGCGAGGTTAAATGATACAGTCGAAGTAAATTTCATTTTTCTTTTGGTTTTGTTGCTCCCACTTTTTTTTGAGTCATTTTACCTCGGATAAATCGAACTCGGATAATTCGAAGTCCCCGCCCCGCTAATTCGAAGTAATTTCTGTTCCCATGGACCGGATTTTATCATGATAATTCGAAATTAGTTACTGGCTGAATGAAAAAGAACAGGCGGTGTCGGAAATCAGTATATTTATCAAATATACACGGTCGAAAACAGTTCATATTCCGATTGTTTCTTAAAAATTATAGCCTCAAACATTTCACATCTTTTTAATCCCTTTATAATTGTCTCTTAAAAACAGTTCAATTAAATTAAACATGTCGACGTGATGAAAATCCATTGGCAAAGCGCACTATCTTTATGTTGGTCATTGTTAGTGTTATGCTTAATATTTTTTTTCTTAGAAATTAAAAAACTGCTTCTTTGATGAAAACATTTAAATATGTCCAGAGAGGATGAACTGCTCATTAATATGGTGAAAACAGAGATAGAGCAAATAAAGCTATTCAAGAATGAAAATGGTGTATTTTCATGATCGCTATAATTCGAACCCCCCGATAATCCGAAGTACTTAACATTTCCCATGAGGCTTCAAAGGTCGGTCTATTGGGTTCCAACTTTATTTTTAAAAGCCAAGGAAGTCTGACCTATACCACCACAAAGCTGAAACAAAGAAAATTATTCCAGAAAACTTATTTAGTTTGTATACGAGCACGCATGCAGCGTGTCGAGTCACATCGTTGAAATTACGAACTTGTGTAGATAGTTAGAAATAAAATCGTCCATTCTCTCAAATCTGCAAAATGCTCCGAGAAAAACTTAGATAGTTAATCCTTAAAAGACTGATTGACCTTGAGCCATCAACGTCAAAGTTTTGTGAAACTAATCGTTTTACGATGGGAAAAGCTGACGTTTCGAGCGTTAGCCCTTCGTCTGAGCATCTATGACGAAGATGCTCAGACGAAGGGCTAACGCTCGAAACGTCAGCTTTTCCCATCATCTCACGGCGACGATAATTTATCATATAATACTTCAAGTTTATACTACTCGCCGACGCATTCAATGGTTTTTTTTTAAAAACTATATACCTAACGTTTAATCGTTTTACGGTTCCGTACAATGCAGCCTCGTTTCCAAAACTGAATTTTTTTCATGTTAAAGTACAGGTTCGGCAACACGGTGCGATAATGCATGCAACTTTGCGTGTTTGAACCTTTTGGTGTGACCACACGGTGAAGTAGTTGCATGCAATGTTGCAGGAGTAGAACGTTGCGTGTAGCAATTTCACTGTGCAACTCTTCCGTTGCGCGCAAAGTTGCATGCAATGCTACACCGTGTGCGCACGGCCGGGCCCATAAGCTTGGACCTGTTTGGGCTTGAACATATAGTTCAAATCCAATGTGTATATATATGATAATTTTATTGCCATTTCAAGAAGGTCTTTACAAATTGAACGCTGGAATTGAGACACTTAAGATTCAAGGAAATGAATGGAGCTGGACTTCATTCTGTTCTTTCTCATAAGCTTTTGAGCTTGACACTACAGTCTGATCACCGCTGGAATAAGCATATTCGTTGAATCTGTTGTGTCTAATTCTGGGAAACAACTTTAATTATTTTGAAATTGAATATATGGCTGCCTAGTGTGGCACTCTTCTCTCGATAAATTCATGTTTGTAGATCATTAACACTGTTTTGTTGTTTTCTTAAACTAAAGATCTTAACTATTTCAACGTTTTGTGCCATGATCCATTTCTGGCTTTTCATTATTAGGTATTGCGTTTCTTCTTCGTTCTTTCCTGTTAAATGTTCATTGAGATCGAGATTATTGAGATTATTATTATTATTATTATTATTATTATTATTATTATTATTAATATTATTATTATTACTATCATTAAGCACTGGAATTGTAATTGATGGTATTGAGAATTCGCCACTGCATAACTTTTAGAAAAGAATGCCCTTGGGTTACACGTGTGAGTAAGCTCAGAACTGATTTTCGATTCAATGTCGTGACATTACTTGCCTTCTGAAAGATAGCACGGAATAACACGGAATAGCACGGAATAACGCGGAATGACCGTTGGTATATACTTTGAACGTTGATCAATATTAATAAGATCAAATGAGTTGTAACAACAACAACATGCAACAAAAACAATAAACTTTATTTGTACCGGCCCTCCATACATACAGATACATTTACATTTTAGTAGCAGATTACATAGAAGAACTAAAGATAACAATAATAAAATGATTTATAGTTGAGAGGGCATTTGCAGACTGAAATAACTAAAAAGCTTTTAAGCTTAAACTAGTCAGGCAACCAGACAAATTGTTGAAACTTTCTTTGCCGTATTAAATAAACACCCTTTAAGTTATCAAAAATCTATTCACGGCTCAAACTAGTTTTGTTGCCTGTGTATATTTATAAGATTGAACAGGAATCAGTTCTCCTTGAAAACAGAATTATGGTGGTTGCGAAACGTCATCTTTGTTTTAAATTCCGTTTGAACTAAGCCAAGTGTACTTAAAATATATTCCGCATACATATGCATAAATAATCATGTGTTAAACAACAAATTCGCACGTTCATTATGAAACTAAAAGAAAAAAGTTTTTGGTGTTTACAATCTAAGAAATATATACACACATGCGTTTGTGAGTGGCTGGTAAATACTGAACCACCATCCTACCCCACTCTTCCGCTATTCATCTTCAAAACGCACACTTTTTATTCAAAAACAAAAAGTAGAAATAATGTATTGTACCCGTAATTTGTTTCATTCTTAACTTTCCACATCAATATTCGGAGTGATATGTCGAAGGGTTAGTGAAATTTCCTTTTTTTGGTTGGTTTCGAAACTGATGCCTCAAGATCGACATTATTAAAAGATATGACGATCACTGCATCCGGCAGCCATTGAAGAAAAGTACAAACAAAGATCGATTAAGCTCCCGCCGAGTTTATGTCTGAAACGAATTCAAATAGGCCAACAGAGCCTTTCTGCTTTCCGTTATACTAGTTACTTAAAAAATCTTGACAGATAGCGTGTTTAGAAACCTTGTCAAGTTTTGATGAATTCATGCAAAAATAAATCATATGAGTAATACCTCAGATTAGACTTTTTTAAGCTACTTGATGTTTTTCCTCTCGGAAGAGTTGAAGGACCAGTCGAAAGTTTTGACTCAAGTTAAATATTGATTTGATTTGCAAAAAAAGACTAAACGGGGTTTTTTGCGTTTTTTTTTACTTTTTTGTTTATCAGTGAAATTTTACTGGCACGAAAAAGTATTTCCTAGCACTTAAATATTCGTTATCCAATTTTGTTTAAGTTGTCAATGTATCCGTCCTGCTCCTGTGAGTCTTGAAACGCCGCCAAATCTTAAGCCGGGGGACACACTAGGCGATTTTATACGTCCATCGCTGCGATTGGCGAAACTCGCTCAAATTCACCTACTGTGATAGCAAATTTCACTGATCGCAGCGACTGGCGTATAAATTCGCCCATATCTAGCATGTCAGATACGAGCGATTAAATTAGCCACGTTTCGCTGGCGATTAAATTCGCTGCGTTCGGCGTATAAAATCGTCTAGTGTGTCCCGGGTTACTTAGCTGAAAATTCGTTCCGCGCCATTGCTTTCGTATGAAACGGCACCGCTTTTTAAAAAATAAAATTTCTCCAAATTTACCAGAAAACGTGCGGATTAAAATTGGTTTCATGTCATCCCCTCTCGCTCGGTGAAAGAGATATGTTACGAATACAAAACCCTTCCATTTTCATCTGATTTCAGTGACACTCAATCTCTCACCCATGCCGAGAAACAATACATCTTGAACTTTCTTGACAGAGTGCATGTTTTAAAGTGTGGGTTGTAATTTCCACACCCTGCATGACTGCATTAACACTCCAGATTAGCGGGGGAACTAAACCGGCCGAAATAGCGCGATATGCCCTCGTGCCCTTGTGCAACAGCAAAATATTTCTTCTCTAGGTCCGACAAAGAGGGACCTCAGTGGGCGAGAGGGTAAATGGTTCGAACATTCTCTAACATATAATACCCAGGTAAAAAAATTAACGCTTCCGTGTCTCCTAAACCAGCTCCCACGATAAAACACGTCTTTCGCATTCCTTCTGCGATTAGCAGATATTCTCATAACTTAGCTTTGCTTCACGACACGCGATTTTCCCACAGAAAACTTGTAATACGTTGATAAGCAAGATCAAGATTCCATTAAAAGCTTAATAAAAAGATCATAAACAGGAAATATTCCTTAGTAAGAGAGAGATGTATCAATACGTTGTTATCAATAAAATACTTTATTCACAGTTTTGTTTTTACTGCTTAATGGTGCAGAACTGAACAGAGTGCGGACTGTTTGTTTAAAACTACTTTAGGACAATATCCAATGCTTATGGTGGTTTTTTAGTGGTAGTCCAAAATATTGAGTGAGATGCTACCAAAATAAACCCAGCTACACTGAGTGCATCAATTTACAAGCAATCAAACAGAAATTGAGTGGCTTGAGCGGCAGGTGTCGTTGTGATCGGTTGGGATTTGCGTAAAAAGTGGAGAAGTGAAAGGCGCCAAACTATATTGCACAAAAGCCTGGCTTCGTTGTGATGCAAATATGCGACAGGAAACTCAACAGAAGCAACAATATTTTATGTTTTCATAACTTTTCATTTGTCACCATAAAATATATACGTAGCTATCTATCTGACATTTCATATCGTTGCTTATCAAGTAAAAAGCAAATATTTTTCTTTTTTCTTATTTATCGAAGGTTTTTCATACAAATTGTTTGTTGACACAATTATCAGATACCTTGGCAAAAGTAAAGTGTTTTGTAAGAACTACTTGTGATAGGTGGATGGAAGGAAACCGCGACTGTTACAGGCATTTCAAAACCGAAAACAATTACCATAGGGAACGCCCAGTTATTAGCAATGGTTGCATATAAATAACAGTCACCTGCCCGGATTGACTTAGTCTAAAATTAAAAGCCCGCGCGCGCGAAGTATACATCATTCCGATCGATACGAAGTAAGAGAGAAAATTCGACTATGAATTTCATCGTTCTGCTAACACTTGCATCACTCATATCTTACTCTGCTGCAGGTAAGTACCCTGAGTACGAGTAAGTAAACGCTAGTTTTGAAAGTATTAAACGGTTGAAACGGAACATTCAGTGAAGTTATCCAGTCCACACGCACGTATACGCGGTGTCTTCAAGTCACACATTTTTGTCCCTACACTCCATGCATAAAAGTTAAATACGCAGGTGGTTTTGCGTTTTGGTTCAACACCGTTCATAAAACATTTTGCTGTGGTTCTTTTGAAGTAAGAAAGCAAGAATAAAGCGTATAATTCGTTTTCTATTCGCAGTTGCTCGCTTTTCACCGTTAGCTTCGGTTGATTCGTGCAATCGAGGTCATGGTCGTGTCATGAAGCTGTACATGTGTTTCACTAACGAGTCTGTTTTCTTCTTTTCAAGAATCGCAAGTTTTTTTCACGCTTTAACATACATTCAACTTATGTCTTGTAGATGCTGCAGTTATTTTACTAAGTTTTAGCATATAAATGATTTATTCTGTACAAGTGAAAATTGAATCTTGTTAGGCGTTAATAAATAATAGTTTGAGTACTTTCCACCGGTGAAGGAATGATTGAATGCCACATATCTTCGGATATTAAATATGAAATTGAATTCTTAACCATTCGGCTGTCATTTGCCAATATACATTTTGTTTCGCAACCAAAATTGCTTCAGTTTGTTTGGACCATACGAATCTCGCTATACCGACAAAAAAATACAGGACTTGCAAGTAACAGAAGCCGAAGCGGACGTGACAGCTAAAAAACAAGACTTGTCACACAAACAGCATAAAATGTCCGCTCTCCAAGCACTTTTTTGTGACACAAGTACAGCAAAAGTTATCCTTTGTTTTTATTCCAAATCAAAACATTTCGCTTTGCGACCTAATTGCAGAAAAAAAATTCGGCTTTTCATTAATTTTTAAGCTTAAAAGTCGGACAAACAACAAATGTTTTTGTCTCTGTGTTTCACCGCTAATTTTATCGATGAACAGCCCGCTGCATTGATAGGTATTGAATTATTAATATATATGGCCAAAAAAAATTTTTTGGCGGTAAGTTTTATTTTTGTCGATTGCAAAATACAAAAAATATGCTGAAATATATAGTAATTCGTTAGCAACATATACATGCACTATATACTACAACTTCCTTTAAACTCCGAATCTAATCAAGTGAAAATAGAGCTGTATTGCTGATATCCTAGATAAAATGCCAAGTTGCCACACTTTCAGTCTGGAAGATCACAATTCCGTGTATGGTATCTGCGCCGAACCACAGTAAGAAACTTTTTAATTGGTAATGTTACAGATATCAACAACAGTTTAGTTCAGTTTCATATTTTGAACCAGTAATAACATGGATTAATTAATTTTGTTTGACTAAAAACGGAATTCAATATTTTTTTGTGCTTCGATATTTATTTTTGCAGTTTTAGAAGTGACGTTAATTTCAAATATCTTATTTTTTAAAAATGACAATTGTAATTTCTTGTTTTACATTTTAAAGATGATCAACTTGTTCCACAGAATCACCCTAGCCCCTCCTTGATAAGTTTTCCATTTTTGTTCAGTACTGAGTTGTTTACCATAAAAACTATACTTTTTTTTGTAATCTTGAACGTCAAGCAGAAAATCGACCAAAATTTAAAAACATACTAAAAACACACCCGGAACTGAGGAATGGTCGAGAAACTTTTTTTTTTGCTGAATACTTTATAGCACAAAATCATGGATTCGGCAAATAGTCGATCGTGCAACAATGTTTGTAACTAGAGTAAAATTCATGGAAATTTTACAAGAAGATGATTTGGAGGACTCATTACTTTCTTTTTTCATCCTGTCAAGCTTCTATCGAAGCTTGTATTTTCACACACGTATGATTATATATTATTAAGAACAATTGAGATTAAAATCGCTAAAATATTTAAGAACATTACGTTTGATAAAAAAAGAGTGCAATGCGTCATAGTAGAAACAGTTTTTTTCGAAGTGAACGCTCAGCAACACTCGAGGCAACTCGATATTTTGTATTTCCCTAAGTCGATCTATCTTACACCATTCGAACTGAAAAATTAAACTTTATTTCGAGGCCAGCTGAGGCGATGCAACAAGAAAAACAAAAAATGAGACAAAATAAAAAAGAGGGAGAGATAGTTAGGATTCTTAGTAGCTTCGTATATGAAGAGAAAACAAACGAATAAACAATTATTAAAATCGACAGGCCATAAAGATCGAGGGGTGTTTCATAACATTTTCTATCTTGGAAACTTGGGTAGAATAAAAACAAAATGAAAACAGTTTGAAACTGAAACTGTTGCAAATATAATCATGGCGTCTCAGCAAAACCTTTCTGGTTTTTAACGCCATATATGGGAATAAGTCGTGCGTGTAAGACACCTGGTTGGCTGAGCCACTTCTACTGAGGAGTCTCTCAGTGCCAGTTAACACGGGCTTATGGACCGAGAGGAAAAGAGATAAGAGGTGAACTAGAGTTAGAATTACACTCTTTTTTGTAAGAACCTTTTTTATGAGAACGGTCAGACTGAGAACTGGCCTAAAGTTAAGACTGACACACCCAAAGCTAAGGAATGGCTGATATAGAACCTTACTTCGATACACGACCGTCCAAAACCATTCTCGTAAAAATGACGTAAAAACCAGACTCGGTAAAAATGTTTTTTCTCTTTCACTCTATCTACTTACTGAACATACTTATGACTATATTAAGGACATTTCAAAAACATTCGAGGCTGGAATCCTCAAAATATTTACAAGCATTTCAACCCGAAAGTAAGACATCTTTTTAAAAAAGGTACTTTTTATATAAGGTACTTTGAGCACTATGTATAATTTTAGCTAGCGAAATCTTCGTTAAATACTGATATAACAACCGTGGTATTTAGAAAGTTATTCTTTCGTTTCATAATTAAGCTTTATATTTTCCGTGTTTCCATACTCTGTTTGGATTGTTGGCAGAACACGAGAAAAGGTTTGGAACACGAGCTGAAGTTTTTCATAAAATAATAACAACTGATGACGTCATTCATGATTTCTATATCCAGATTTAGAAGATGACCCTCGGCCAGTCAGAGCGCGTGTTTTACTGAATCTATTTTATAAACACATTTTCGACCTTCTGTTTCCGTGACGTGGCGTTATTCACGTCCGCGTTAGTTTTTGATTAATGTGTGTACGTGCCGCCATGTTACCACACTACGCTTAGTTTCCGTTTCACTTCACTTTAATTGATGTCGTTATTGGTATTTTTGTTCTTCGCCACTCTTTGGGACCTCTTTAATCTTCTAGTTCCTTGAACGAGCGTATGTGCTACGCGAGGAATCTTTGATTATTCCACAGGTAACCCGAGCTCAAGTTGTGTACTATAGATATATGTGACAATAATAAATCTCTATTTCTTACCTTAAGTGATAATAAAATGTCTTAAAACTTGCATGGTGTATTTTTGATATATAATATTAAATCCTTACCGTCTCGTTCTTTTTTAGCGAGTTAGCGTTCGTTTTACGGTGGGGGAAAGCTATCTCAAACCGAACGAAATTCGCTGAAATTCAACCGGATGGTTAGTTTTTTAAAGGCATTTTACTATCATTTATATTCTAAAGTAAATTACACAAATTGAGCTTGGATTGTAGCCCCAAAGTCGATAACTAAGTGAAGAACCAAGCAAAAAAGGAAAAAGAAAGTAGCTGTTATGTTCTCAGAGAGACCTTGCGACCCCATGCCTTGAGTTCGAACGGCGAATGTAACTTGATAGATTTAGAACATGACGCTGCGATGTACAAGTTACGTTGTGTTTCAGGATGGGATTTCGATGTTTTCGTGTTGCGTTCACAACGTGACGTCTTCTTCTCAGGTACTCGAGCTGTGCGCGCGCACGTAAACAGAAGACACGTCGTCGCGTTGTCTTTGCTTAATCTATCTACTGTTGTAATTTGTAACCCCTTTTGCAGTCTGTGGTTAAAGCCCGGTTTCCATATAATCGCAGGAGTCGCAGTAGTCGTGAAGGGAAAGTTTTTGCGTGTGCCGCGTCTGCTGCGACTCACCGGTTTCCATAGAATCGCAGCTGTCGCAACTGTCGTGAACGCATGGTCCAACCCCTGGGAAACAAACAAACTGCTGCAATGGTTTCTGGGATATAATTTGAAAACGGACGATTCCTGTGACTCGTCGCAGCAGTCTCAACGGTTGCAGCAGTCGCGGACGCCATTGGTTTCCATATAGTCACAGCAGTCGCAAGAGTCGTAGAAAATGTTTGTTTGCGACTCCTGCGACTGCTGCGACTATATGTGAACCGGGCTTAAGACCATCATTAGCAATACCTGGTACAAATTGTGAAAAGATAACCTGCATGCACTGCAGCACTAAAATCTTTGTCCCAATGGTGTATTTATAAAGCACTTTTTATATAAAGGCTTGCCGTCTTCTATCTTCTCTCCATCTTATCATTGAGGGTTTGAATGGCGTTAAGGGATTGCTGAGAATGGCCTAAAATTTTAGCTGATTACTGAGATTCGAGAAAATTTCTATCTGATTACAGAGAATTAGTACTTTAGGGACGGACCAGTTGATCTCGTGGGGTGAAGGGGGGAAGGGGGGATAGGAAGAATTTGTAAAATATAAATTTGCAGGGCCACCCAGACAGGAAAAAAAATTGCATGCCGAAATCCTATAAAGAGGATGTATGAAAACTGAAAAAAAAAATTTGCAGAGTAATCATTCTTCCACCCCCCCC
>JAOBRD020821336.1:0-13328 GCA_027575215.2 Hydrozoanthus sils
GGAGAATGGAAGGGGGTACAGGATCCTTCGATCCGCGCAACTTCAGTGCCAAATCTGTCGATCCGGCCATCGAAAGATCTGCAGTTCGGCTCTAGAATTATACTTTAAATCCGTAATCCACACATCAGATTTATTGGATCGGCAGATCCGCTGAAATTATTGTTGAAATCCGCAATCCGAACGAAATTTTTGGCCAAATTCGCCGATCCGCAGACCCTTTCACCCTCCCCCCAAAAAGAATTATGATTTCAAAAGGCAATCAAAGGATCGTTGATATCGATTTCACTTAAGATATTGATTAGACGACCGATAAAGCAAAGTACTTGAAATAAAAATCTAACTTTTAAAAGTTTAACGAATTCTTGAGAATCTGGTAATTCGACCTTACCAAAAATTCTTACTTTTTTGTATTGTTTTAGAAGTTTCTCTCTCTTGCTAGAGGGGTTAACATGATCTTCTTATAGATTTTAATCTGTTAAAAAATGCGTATACGCTAAAGCAGATGATTAGACGAAGAAACACATGAGAAGCACACATACACACACGCGAAGCACGACATTTCCATATGAAAAATGTTTTTATCACGTTCACTCTATTAGCCCAGTGACCTTGGTTGGAAATCGTTGAGAAATACTTTAAAAAAGCAATACTGATTTGCAAACATGTTCAATATACTCTGGTACCAGAAAAATATTCTGTCCTAGCTGCCACCCGCATCTTTGTTTCTTGGCACGTGCAATCAATTCACAACGACAAGTGCCATATCGATTAAGGATGCGTGTGGTGTATTGACTAAATCACAAACAGTTTGTCAACAGGCTTTTGGAGCTCATCCTTTGTCACACATCAGGGAAATTGAGATTCCAAGACAAATGTATTACAATCACGCTTGTTTTGAATGGACAGGGTCGGATATACGCTCTAACTATGTCACGATTTTTCTGTATAGTGTTTAAGTTGTGTTGCACATGTCGTCACTACGGAATGAAACGTAACTTACAAAACATTTTTTTCTAAATAAAGTGTTTCAAAAGAGAGGTGGATTTCACAGCTTGTAGCATAGTTGTAATCTTATATACACATAAAAAAGTTAAAATGTTCTTAGATGTTTTAGTTGTGCAACCACCGCAAATATTACTTCACAATGAGTTAATGTCTTACTTTGCATTATCACGCAAAAGACACGAAATTATTTGGATGCGTTTTTCTACCATCTGCCTACACATCACACGTCATGACAATCTGTAGTCTTCCTCAAATCTTGTAATTTAGTGTTATTATTTTAAAACTCAAAATCTTATAATGTGAAGCTAGTGCTAAGGGTTATGTAAGCGATAAGACCATAACATGAATACACGGATCGTACATGCGTAATGAGCTGCCACAAGATGTGTTAAAGATTTAGCCTAAAACTTTCTTACTCATGCAGGAGACAAAGTTAAATGTAATGAAAACTTGTCTTTCTCTCTGGTACCTCACTTCCTTAAAATAAAATTTCCGTTAATATTATCGATTTTACTTTCGGTGCAGCAACAACGTGTTAAGACAAGATTATGACAAGAAAGGCGAGGATATGTAAACAAAACTTAAAGATTGATGTTTACATGTGGTTCTAAAATTTATTTATAGATACTTTACTTGTCAGCTTGTACAACAGAGACCTGATGCTCAGGGGATAAAACTTACTGAAAGTAATTGGTGCAAGTCAGATTCTTAGCATCCAGGTAACTACTGATTGGCACTACTAATGGGGGAGGGGTTGGTGGTATATATCCTTGTGTGGGGGAAGGATAGGACTCGCAGTGTTGACTGTAGTTGTAATCCTAACGTCCTTTTTGAGTAACTAATCTTAACTCTTTTCGGAGCCTCTTGCAGTGTAGACTGTTGTTGTAATCTGAATGTCCTTTTAAGTAACTAATCTTAACTCTTTTCTGAGCCTTTTGTTCATCTGACCAGTGTTAATCTCTGATTTGTGAAGTGTTAAACGAATGATAGTCTTTGAGTCTCCCTACACGAAACTACGGAAGCCTAGTACTCTAAAAGTGTGTTGTAGCTTATTCAAATAAAAAGTTGATCTATTTTTTGTTGCATTGAGAGGCTTTCTTTAATTATTCAGCTAGAAACAACTATTCTTCAGGGATCATTGACCTCATTTCGACATTAACCTCTGATTGAGTCAAGCGAGCGGTTTTGTGGTTTCTTCTTCCAGTTCGATAAGCGTTTGAGAAAAGAAGCTTCAAACCCTTGCGATAACTGTCGCTGCCTACAAAGTATATAAACGGCCCCGTGGCAGAGTGTATTAGTGGAAGGATTGTTGTGACATTCATTACTGTGAACAGAGAACAAGATGAAGGTGTGAAGACTTGTATAATCTGTAGCAACAGAGGTAGAAACCAACAGCAGAAAAACAACGCGACAATTGCTATCAGAAGCTTAGTGACTCGAATGTTTCTCCTTCGTCGTTTCTCGTGTTGTGAATGACCGGCATTTCCAATAGGCTTTTGCTTCCTTAGTCTCGCAACTATCGCCGAGTACAGAGACACCAATATGAGAAGGGGTAAGGCACGAAGGATGATGAAGGCAATCATAACGAATGTTCTAGAATCGTCTTCCGCCATTGTATTGTAACACGAACTTTCACTACTAGCCATAAAGAATAGATATGGCGAGAAAAAAACGAGAGAGTTTACCCAGATAATAAAAATGATCCAAATGCAGGCACTTGCCTCTTTTAATTGCTTTTTTGTTGGCAGGACTATTGCGTAGAAGCGATCAACTGCAATGATCACCAGAGTTTGGACCGAAACAGCTGCCGACGCTTCGTAGAGTAGAAAGCTGATTTTACACAATGCAGATACCAAGCTTTTGCCCGCCAGAGATTGAGGATGTCGAATAAATACTATATGCCACAGCAGCAGAAATAGTGGGACAAATATGTCGGACGCACACATGTTACAGATGAAATAATTAGTGGTTGTTTTTAGACGCGGATCTTTAACTATGGCTGCCATCACCAGCGTATTGCCAAGAAATGACAAAGCAGTTGTTGTGATATACATTATGAAAGCAAAACTGTTGAAAGCAGTCCAATCAATGTGATCAAAGCAACCGATGGAGCTTCCATTTGTTGTGATATTAAAGACTGTAATTCTGGTGTTAGATTCCATATTTTTGAACTGACTGGTACCTGGTACAGAACCTGAGAATCTTAATTTCCTTTTTTCAGATGCGCCGTTGCTGTTATAGATCGATAAATTGGGTGAATGAGTGACTAACTGCTTCACGAGTAGTTACCATCAAGGATCTGACGATTAATCCGATTCGAGTTGAAGAAAGAACGTTAACTAGTTCTACTGCCTTTGAGTTATTGCTTTAAATCTGTCGAAAATTTAAGTAGAACTCTAAATATACAAAACCTTAAAAGCCGCTGTTTTACAAACTAATAGGATTTTTTCTTGAGATTTTGTCAGCTGACCTACTGAAATTGTGACACCTTCGCAGGAAGCGGTACACGGTCTGTTTGGAAAGTTAATGGGAACCAGTAAGGGAGGATTAAACATAAGATTAGATATAATGATGTTTCATTTCTTTTGTGAGCAGTGGATTAAATGTTCAAAGCTTTTTATTCTCTAAAGCGTTGATACTAAAAGCAAAAAAATAGCAATCCAAAGTCTCAAAAAAAGATTTTAAAATAATGTAGTATTTGTTCCCATATACAACATGCGAAATGTTCACTATCGTCAAAAGTAAATATATTTCCAACTCGTATTATAGACGTGTGTAAACTTAAGAAAAGTAATTGCCCTTTCTTTCTTTTAGAAAATCAGCAGATTCTAAACGCTTTGACTTTTATGTAGAAGGGTGTATCTTAAATACATTGTTTTCAAAAAATGAAAGTTCAATGGAGCTATTCTAGTGTATTTTGTTTTTAATTACCAGCATAACAAACTCAACTTGATTTATTTCAATGTTTCCTTTTTAATCTTAACCCTTTCACAAATTAGATGCTAAAATGCAGTGAGGATTAGCAATTTTTATATCTCAAAAAGGACTTGTTTTATTGTATTAATCTAAATTGTTTTAGTAAAATAAAAGAAATGTTCCAGTATTATTAAAAGCAAATATACTTCCATTCGGTACAACAGACGTGTGTAAGCATTCCCTAGACTGCTTTTTAAGCAAATCAACAGATTCTCAGCACATTTAGGCTTGTATGGAAGGGGTACCTCAAATAAATTCTGTTCATAAGTGAAAGTTCAACTTAAGTTGCAAACAAATTCAAAAGGCATTTCGGAAACATTTCGTTAAAATTTGTGACACCATCATACCTTGCAGTCTAAATCACTTCGAATTAGCGGAATATACATGAACACTGGAAAACTAACTTTTCAGTTTACAGACGAACACAACTTATACTGGCCTTAAACGTGCAGGCTACAGTTTTCATTGTGAATATGAATTGAATTAATTTCAAGCAAATTGAAAGAGTTTTATTAGTTTTCTGTGTATAAAAAATCTTATCTTTTCATTCGGAACTTATTGGGCTGACATGTGGTCAATAGATCCTTTCATGGTATGGGCAGCAAATGGCTATAAGAAAAATCCAGCGACCATAAGTACCTCTTACAACATTTCCAGATAGGGCAGTTCTAAATATGGTGGTATAATACTGCGGTCGATTCTTTTCTTGTCAGTGCCACAAGATAAACAACAAAAGATCAACAAAATCCTTTTAACAATAATTTCTTAAAAACGTCTCAGTAGAATTTTCATTAAAGCTTTACGAAAACTAGTTTTTTCAAAAAACTTTTTGTTGGCTAGTAATTACAACAGCTTATTTTTGATCAATTTAAAAGTTGATTGTCCGCCGATGGAAGACTAAAGCTCAAAAAAACCGCACCGTAAAGATAATTCAAAACAATCAACTCTTTAGTTGATTGCAAAGTGTCTATTAAAAAAGTTATTTCTACCGTCTTTTATTTGCTATGCCAATTTTTACCGCTAACATCGTCCTCGAAAATCAGTTGTGTTGAATTTCACCTTAAAACGGGAAAATTTGTCACAAAGTATCCGTATCATTAATAGATATTTGGGTTCAGTGTTTTAGGAGCAATGAATTCTGATCTGTTGTGTTGCTTCCGCAAATGATGGGTTTTAACCCATTGAAAGACGTATCGTTCAGTCTGAGCAGCGTTTTTGTTCAGTAACAATGATTATGAAGAGTTTTGAAATTTAAGTGTTTGAAGTTATCAGGATTAAATCTCAAACAAAAGCAGCACTCACTTGTATTGGACTCGTGTACAGAGCCCCGAACGAGACTGGCTTCTTTGATAAATTCTCGAAACGAGTCTAATGATGGTGG
Source organism: Hydrozoanthus sils (assembly GCA_027575215.2). Lineage (NCBI taxonomy): Eukaryota > Metazoa > Cnidaria > Anthozoa > Zoantharia > Hydrozoanthidae > Hydrozoanthus > Hydrozoanthus sils. The sequence goes on from JAOBRD020821336.1 coordinate 5,363, forward strand.
CTAAAATATTGTACAATAACTTAATCTTTATCGGCCATTTTTAACCTTCTGGATCCCAAGGAGCAAGCACATAAAACGAACTCTCGAGTAATGAAACTGTTTTAACTATAAACAAATTTTATCGCATTTTGAATTTTTAGTTTTGATAAAGAAACTATACCAGAGTGGGTTCAATAAAACGTCTGCTACACTAACATACTGATCTAGTTGTTACCGGCGGACCTAGATTGGTAATGAATATAATCTAGAGTACTAATATGTTAAAAATTTAAGATTTAAAATTTAAGAACTTGTAGAAGTTAATTAAAAGTTGATAAAAAAAGCTGTAACTAGAGTTTCACCCCAGTAAGGCGATCATCAGACAAAAGATAAAATCAGTTATGCAGGTTTAAAAGTGCTAGCATAAAATGTGTTTTCATGTCGGCATCTAGAGAACTAGATATCGGGATTAATCGATGATATATTCAATTTTTATAATATTTTTTCTATTAATAACCGTTATTTTAGCTTTTTCGCGCAGAACTGGAAAACAGTTAAACAGTCCATTTTGAACAGTTGTTTATGATCAGTTGGATTATGCCTCGTTAACTAGAATTAAAAATTCTATTGTCCAAACATCAGCTGAAAAACTGTATTTACTATTGTAAACAACAGAAAATAAACAATTCTTACTTAAATTCTCAAGAACAAAAAAGTTGAAAATTTAGGAAAAGAAGGAACATAAAACTTCGGTTTACTGATTGAAACTCAATGTTTGTTATAAGATATACGTCCGCAAATAGAGCCGGCTTTTTCGTTTTTTGGCTCATTAGATTATGCTAATTATGACACTAGCCGCTGCTTCAACCAATTAATTTCTAAACAGTAATTCGCATGTACAAGTGCATGCTTTTTGTTTTTGATACTAAATGATACATGATTTCGGCTTAGCTCATAGCTTCCTCACGAATTCCTGTCATAGCTTCCTTTGAGTACATTCTGGGGAAATTCTCCCCTTACGTTCCCTCTTGGTTGATAACGACCGACTGCGATGTAACAGGTCTCTTCTCCTGAAATATACAAGCACATGCAAGTTCACAGTAAACGGTTAAAAGTTTATACTTGAATGTTTACAAGCTAACCATCCTTTGGAAAGGCTAGGGTCGGGACCGTCTTGGCTTTGTAAAGTTGTAAATATCAGATTGAGTAAGATAGTCAGTCTTATGTCTAGGAATTGGTGTTAAGGTGACGGATAGCAATTTTGCTCGGGAGGGATTATCACTAAGGCTAATACTGTTCACAAAGGTCAAGGATGATTCTTTTAAAAACGAGGGATGATAACTAACTAAAGGCCGGGATTATTTACAAAGGTCGAGGATGATAACTAAAAACCTGGAAGGTTTTTTAGGAGAGTTCATAAGACCATGGACGGTTGCTAAGGTCCAAGAAATCAGCCATTCACTTTCCTTGTGATTCAGATTTAAACAAAATTTAATTGTTCCTAGTTAAAGCCGCTTTCCATTTAATGCAGTTGGTATACTAAATGATTTAAAAGTAGAAATAAGCAGTATGCTGGTGGTAAAGTCAGTATAGAGACTACAAACCTCTTTTAAAGTGTGCTATTCCAAATCCTGCTCTTTGAGTTGCCTTCCACACACACTGGGTAAAATGCGCTGTCGTTTCTTTGTATCCGGGGTTACTGAAATCATAGTTTTTAACTTCTCTGTACCACATGTCAGTCGCTTGCACTCCGTTAAGCGGCCGTCCTGCACAAATGAACAACTATTGCCATAATTCCACCTGATAAAATTGTATGTAAATAAGGTGAAAGAGTATAATATTTTTAAAACTAAACCTTTTCAATCTTTGCGGTCACTGGCTTCAGAGTTGAACTGTTTTAACTTTGAAAATGATAGCAAAGTTCGAAAACGTTTACTACAAAAAATACTTGTATCTATATACTTTACCTTTATATAAAATGTGGTTGAATGTCGTGACTTGTTGTATTAGCATGGTGCCGGATCAGTTACTCCCTACTCGAATTGTAGATAACTGGAACTGTATACAAAGTTGACTGCAAGAATTGTGAATCCACGTATGTGGGAGAAAGAAAACGTTGTTGGGCTTCACGTCAATGGAGCACGACCCAGCACACGCCATGCGTAGGGAATCACTGATCCGGCACCATGCACATACAACAAGTCACGACATTCATCCACTGTTTAAAAGAAAATCTAAATAACTCTTATAAAGAGTGTTGTAATATCTTAAAACACCATATTACTTGCACCAAACGCTTCCGAAGTGGAATCATTTCTTAGCATTGGAATAAATACTTTGTCTGGACTTATCTTTATTTTCATTAGTTTGCGTCCTTAGAAAAAAAGGAATATTTATAACAAAACTAGGGATGTTAATCATCCAATTAGTTTCCAAATTTTAGCTACTGACCATCTTTAGAGCATTTCTCAGCTATATTTTCCCCTACTTGAGGTCTCTCGTTTTGATGCGTATGTTGAGCTTTTTTCTCTAGTGCCATCTTGTTAGCATACTCTTGGGCGGCCACGCTCAGAGCCACATCCAGCTGCAATGGCGGCGCATCATGGATGCTCCTTCGGTTGTTATGCTCGCTAAGCGCTTGCTGAACAAACTCATTCTGTTTTTCTGGACCTGAAGTTTAATTAGACGCCAAATTAAAACCAACGTGCTTCTTTCAAATTTTGCACACCTAAACCAGTATCTTTGCAGGGCTGATTAGGTAGACAGCCTAAGTTAGCAAAAAGCAAGACAGTTTGTAATTTCCTTTTTGAAAGGCAAAAGTACAAGGCACCATTCTAGAGCTGGCACTACGGAACACTTGTAAATCATTAAAAAATCCTGCATATACTGCTAAGGTTCAAAATCACCTTGTGTTTAGGTTTATCTAAGGAGTAATGCGCGCTGCCAACTTTATTAGTGCTTGTGAGTTGCCTTAATTACGCATGTGCAGCAATTGTGATTGCACATCCCATAAGTGTTACTCTTACATTTGACTACGTAAGCATTTGGTTCAATCTCGTAACTAGATCTTCTCATCTCCCAAGGGTTGAAAAGAGCTGGGTACGAGATTATCTTTAGTTTAGCGTAAAAACACTTGTATGTCTAAAAGTTCCAGCTGATGCAATTGTTCTTATTAACCAATCAACATCTGAAGGTCAAACTTCAAAGTCTAAGTTTTACAGTTAAACTTGTCTAAATCTTAAACAAAAAGTTCCCTTTGTAAAATTAAAATGTTCATACCTGCGGTGGCTATAGTACTTTTATGGCCAGTAGTATGCCCTGTAGGAGATGGCGTCGTCGAAGCTGTCCAAAAAAAATAAAGTATTGTCAAACAATAATTTAACAGCATTGTACTACTCTTATTATTAACGGGTTTGCTGCATGTCCTTCTTTTACCAAGCGCTTTGTTACGTTTGTTATCCCTTGCAGATGTTCGTGAAATCTTATTTAACGCTCGTGGTAACTAGTTTGTTGGAAGCAAAACAAAGAGAGGGCTTGAAGTTGCTTTCTAGTGTGTTTCTATCCAACCAACTCTCAAAAGATTGATTAATTGTCTGCCTCTCCGTTATTTTCATGAAAGCAATGAAACGTACCCGGAGACTTCGAAGTGCTATCTAATTGACATGCTGCTTTGATCCCACTAGCACCTCGCCCAATCAGTTCAATCCTTTTATTTAGACACGTAACACCAACGAGCACCAAGTCCTCGTTTAAAGGTGTAGAACAACGGTTCGAAACCCTGTAACACATCGTCTGGTCATGCCTGCACGTATCCAGAGATATTTGGAAACAAATTTTTTCCTCTGGTAACGACCTCCATTCAAACGTATACGGTGCTTTGGGCATCTTTAAAAACAGTTTCCAGACTGTAGATTCTTATAACCAAGTATTTTTTGGCGCCGTTTTGACAGAGAAAAACGATGATCTCAATGCAGGCTCCAATCTTTTTAACAATAATTCTAAAAGTGTTGGGTATGAGATGTTAAATAGTCAAAGAGACGCATTAAGGCCGAATCTCATATCCAATAAGCGCTAATGGAATAATTTATACTTCTGGAGTTTTTCAAACCTATTGATACAAGAAAATGACAGCTAAAATATATTTCAGTTTCGCAACACTACACAGTCAGTTTCCATATATGGTTAATTCGGTATATGAGTTGAAAACTGAGATTGAGTTAACCAATCAGAACGGCGCTAGAAACGCAATATCTAAGATTCAAAATGTAATAATTCACGAATCCCGGTTACCTGAGGACGTGGCCTAAGTGACAACCTACCGTGTCCAGGAATAACCTTTAGGTGAAGAGTCAGGTCTGACGGTAAATGAGCTGGAATTACCTTCGTCTCGTATGGTTTTAACGTCAACTGTGGGAACATAAAACTCTTGTGTTATATTTGTTACCAAACAACATTGGAAGTGCAACAATAATATGTTGGTAAGGCAAACAAGAAAAGGACAGAAGTATTATCAGCTAAACCGGGGTAAGAAATATTTATGTAGAGAAGATCAGTTCACATTCTTCAATGAATGTTTCTACTCCATTCTATAGGCAATAAACCATTATTACACAGATACTTTTAGCACTCGAAGATAGAGTTCTTATCCCCGCGCGGTCATGTTATATTTTCTATTTATCTTAGGGTTTAAAACAGGCCTAGGACAGCAACGTATCGTTTACTTACAGTTAGCACTATTTGTCTCATTGAAACACTATGAGAGTTGAAGATACAAGCCATCCAATATATTCGATCAAACTTATTTCGCACAAGCACAGCCACCTTGAACTTTTGCTTATTCCTAAGATTAAATTAGTAATCAGCGTGCTTAACTCTTATCCCTAGTTACTAATTAATGAGCCATATTTAACCATACGCATTACTCACGCTATGGCAGCAATTTGGCGGCATAGGAAGACTGCAGCAGGATGGAATCTCGTTAGCACAGCAGGTATCATAGGTTGGAGTGACTTTAACCACCTGTGTATATCCGGGCAAGTTTTGACAACATGTTGGGGGTATGTTATTTGCTGCGGGTTGTGACGTCACACAGCATGTGCTTGTTGGGTTGGAACAACAAGTTGGGTCTAGTAGCACAAAGTACAAGTTATAAAAAGATACTGTTGACTTTCATGGTAAAGGTAAGCCATTGAGGAGATGGGTTGGGGTTGGTGTTTTAGAGGTAAGGGGCTGGGAATATTTTCTTGCACAACCATCTCAATTGGGTGTAGTGTCAAAGGTTGTTTTGTTTTAAAACATTTTGACTCAAGCAGTCACGGTTTAACGTCCTTATCCGAGAACACATGAAGGCCTAACCGCTTACAGATGTTGAAACAAAGATGGTCCGGTACCGGGAATCGAACCTGGGCCTCCCGCACGAAAGACTGGTGCCTTACCAAGTGGGCTAACCTGCAGCGCTTGCGGATGGTGAGCCTTTTTCCTTTATACCTTAGATTTTCATGAACAATAAGCACATTAGTCATTAGTTACATTTGATACTTTTTGCGGTCTGTTTGAGCTCTGCATCACAATACAGAAAAGGTCATTTCTTTAACCATAACAATGAAGTGAAACACAACGCCAAACACTAGCATGATATTTTGAGAAGGTTCTGGAAATGGAGGCCGAAGAAAACTCCCAACTGTATGTCTCCTTCGTAAAACGCACTACAAAATTCGATTATAAATTATGAACCGGAGATATCTTACATCTACACTATACTAAGTGTATTGAGAGTTGCTGCGATTTTCGAGTGGTGTGTGAGACTCTAAATACATTAACTCCTCTGATTTTAACTCTTATATACTTACACGTGTTGGTGTTGTAGTTATTGCCGTAGTTGTAATCGGTATAGGAAGTTGTGTCTTTCTTCACACCCGGAGATTTATCAAGATGGAGCTTTGCTGTACGGTGCTTGACATGACCTACAAAGATATGATTAGCAAAGACCTAGGTCGACTGGAGTGTTTGATCAAATGGGTTGTGAGCAAAATTCATGGAAGATAGGGCGCAACTGAGATAAACAAAACATACAGTTAAATTGTCTAGCCTTTTCATTGATTTCGATGTGAAGCAAGTCTAAGACTCAGAACTTTAAAACTGCTTTTAGCTAAGACTGCGTATACAGTGTGTTTTGAAATTCTTTATTTTCTTCAATGACGTAGGTACTGTGCGGTTTTGAATCAAAGTCGAATTATTGCAATGAACTATTGTCTTTTGTCAAACGGCTTGAAAGGAGTTTACGATATACGCATGAAAGCGCAAACTTTTTTATTCTTGAAGATTGCAAAGTAAGAAGCGTTTGAAATCGTTATAAAGTATTTTAGTCGACAAATACAAGCTAGAAGTCTTTGTTTTTTGTCCTCTTTACTTATACCGGCGTTTTGTTACGGACGGAGTTAAGGTTAAAACAAGCTGTAACGTCCTCGTTTTGGAGCGGAGACGATACAATGTCAATAAAGTACACATCGAATCGTCTAGTACGACAAACTCAGAAGCAATTAATTAAGAGTAACGCTTGTCAGGTGTTAACAACAATATTGTCGTAGAGCCAATACATATTGAATGGGTGTCATTAAGTTGGTCAAGGTGCGGTTATTGTTGTTTTAATTACGTAGTTTAGAAATGAATAATATTTTAAAGTAGGAATCCTACTGGTTAAGTAGCAATTCTTGGAAAGAATTGGATCAAATCGATTCATAGTATTATACATGAACTAGTTTTGTTATATTAACAATAATTATTGAATATCTCGAATTGTGCGCCCTTAGTAATTTTATGTACTTACGCCCTTTAATAGCTCCAATCACCACCAGCATAAGAATTGCAATGTGCGCCTTCATAGTTCAGGTCAAGAAAACAAAATACATGCAGATTTTCTAGAAATATTAAGTTAGATAACGCACCCTGTTTTGGATATTACATGGAAGTAAGATATCTTCTCTTTGAACTAATACATGTTTAAAATGCACTTTATCGACAACTACACAAAACAATTAACAACCAGAAAATGCAGCTTCAGACTAGCAGGTGCTTTTTGTGTTCTTAGTGGAGATTTACACAGTGGCGAACCTTAGATTTTGGGACTTAGTACGTCTTTTAATTTATATTTCATAATAAATGTGTAATATAGTTTTCTTTTCGTTATCAGCTGTGCAATAATTACTGACAATATCTGAAAGCGTTCACTTTTTATTTCTTTGAATAATGCGAATAAAGTGTAACTGATACGTTGTTTTTAGGACAACACAGTTGTGTAATAATCACCAGTCACAGTCTCAGCTTGTCGACAGAAAAATGTGCCAGCTTGCCGGCATTTCTCCAAGCTTTTTATTCCAGCATTCAACTTGTGAGTCATTTATTCTTCTTCATGATCAAAAGCACCAGTAAGGTAAGATAAAAATGAAAAACTCAAAATTTTAAGTTTCTATAAAGCTGTATGAGTAAGTTTAGGAGAACAACATTCTCGACACCAACGCACCAATTCATCAGAATTAAAATATTGTCATTTAGGGCATTGACATCAAAATATAAGAAACATAAAAGCCAAGAAATTTTCTTTTAAGATCTTATAATTATACTGCACGTTGTCGTTCCTATATAAATCTACACTAAAATATTGAAAATTAGACCAAAATTTAAAGTCTTTTTTGCAGGCTAGTTGCGTTAATAGATCATTGCATAGGCGAAGACCTCGTAATAATTGCTTTCAATGATAGATCCAACTTGGCTAACGTTCTACAGTTTGCCTGGAAGGGTTTTAGAAACGGAGCGTTGAACATTTTAATGGGGATATATAATACAATTTCATTATATAGGCCGAGCGAAGCTCGAGTACACGATACATCGGTGGCGGAACCGGGGGGGCCCCGATAACTTTTGAATAGGAGTTTCAGATCTTATAACAAACTATTAAAATTTCCACTGTGCCCCCTCCCCCAATAATTTT